>ML677360.1:27193121-27208266 GCA_007922305.1 Dermatemys mawii
CCCCCCTCTCCATGCCCCTCCCTCTGGGAATTCCCCCCCCCTTTCTACACCCTGCCCCCCTTCCTGCACCATCCCTTCAGGGGCCCCCCTTCCATGCCCCCCCTCCCCCTTGCTGCCCCCCGGAGCCCCCTCGGGCTGGTTGCCTGCGGGGGGGGTGGGGGGAGGGGCTGCTTCTGACCTGTGGCCGAGCCGGGCGGCGTGTCCCGGGGCAGATCCCCGCCGCCCCCTCTCCCGGGCCGGGCTGCCCTGGCTCCGGCCACCCCCAGGCCGCTGCCATGGGAACCTATTGTTCGTGCAGCCCCCCCCTCGCCCCCCGGGTTCTGGGGCCCGCCCCATCCGCCCCCCGCGGGTCGGGCGGGGCGCTGGGCTGAGGGGGTGGCCGGGGGGGGGGGCGGTTAAATGAGTGAAGGGGGGGAGAGGCACAGGCAGGGGGCTGGGAGGTCTGTGGGGGGCTCGGAGAGGCAGATAAGGGAGGCTGGGCAGGGAGAGGCACAGGAGGTGGGAGAGGCAAGGGGAGGTCTGTGGGAGTGGGGGGCTGGTAGAGGCAGATAAGGGGGGGCTGGGCAGGGCTGCAGGGGGAGGGAGAGGAACAGGGAGGTAAGGGTGTGGGGGATGCACAGGTAGGGCTGTGGGGGTAGGAGGGAGGGAGAGGCACGGGGAGGTTAGGGGGTGGGGGTGGTGGGGGCGGGGAGAGGAGCACAGGTGGGGTGAGGGGGGAACTGGGGGTGGCTGAGTGAGGGGTAGCTGGGTGGTTCTGTGGTGCTGGGCAGGATGGGGGGGGGGGTCTGAGCTGGGTCGGTGGCAGAGGACCGCTCCGGGGAAAAGGGGGGGGGGTCTGTGCCTGGTTCTGGGGAAGACCCCTGGAAACAGCAGTGTGGAAACTCCTTAAGGGCCAAAACCAGCCGTGATTTTTTATTTGCAGTTTGTTTCTTTTGCACTCTTGCCTGCCTGGTTTGGGATCCTAGGATTTCACTGTCCCAGCAGGTAGGGAGAATACGGCTGGGCCCATACCCCATCCCGGGCTTGCACGTACCTGCGAGTACCAGGTACCTACTATAACTTACAGATTTCATTCCGACCTGCCTCCGGGTGAGGTTTGGGGCCTAAGAAATACATTTTGCTGCACAAAACTAATTGGTGCAGATACGAGGCCCGAGTCCATTTTCAATTAATTTTCTGTAAGGCATTTACACAACTTCCTGCCCCAGGGCCAGATCCCAGATGCTTGCGGAGTACCCGGTTCTTGGAGCTGGCCAATTGGGGTATTTCTGGTGGAAGGGGTTAGTGAGTGGGAGTAAGGGACTCACAATGTGGCCCTTAACCTCTGGGTTCTGTGTATGAAGACTGGAAGAATATAGAGAAGTGGACAGAGAACAACCCCAAAAAGGGAATCAAAGGACCCTCTAGGCAGCTGGAAGGGCCACTGCTTTGCATCCACTCCTGGAAATGTCACCGGTTGGAACAGACAGGAGCATCCCAGACAATCTTAAGTGCTCTCATGGGCTAGAAGGTGAGTGCTGGTCTCTTAATGTCCATGGGGTTTGATTTACAAGAATTAGCTTTGTGGAGAAAAACAAGGTTTTAATGAGTCCTTAGAAGAGGGATTCTGCTCTTTTCCCCCTCGGACCCTAGGTCAGAACTTGATGAAAGATAATTTTCTATATCCTTTCTCCGCAAGAGGGCAGCAAAATTGTCTCTTCCCCTCCCCTGGCCAGTGAAACCACTGGAAGATTTATGCTCTGAATCTTTGCCTCATTGCAATGGGAGCTGGCTATTGAGTAGCAGCTGGGCAGGGTTTTTCTGCACAGGAGAAGATATCGGGGAGAGATGTTTTTGGCTGCCCAACACGAAACCTTCAAGTCACCTACCCAAAACAACTGCCCCCCCACCCTTCCCAGAGTAGAAGAGGAAAAACTAGATGGGTTTGGGAGGGTCCAGTGCAGAGAGAACTGAGCTGTTCATTTCCCCCTTTATGATCATCTCCTTCGCATGCCGTCCCCTGCAGAGCCATCCCTCTGTAGACCCACTTCCCTCACCTTTCACCCACTGCCCACATGCTACTCACCCCCCGTCCGGCATTTTTCTCTGCTGCCACCCACCCTGCACTTTTCATGCGAAGCATTCAGGTTAAACCTTCTGTATCCATGGCCTTCAGTTGCCACCCACTACATCTCCTCTCCTTACACACCATTTATCATAGCTCATTATCCCTTGATCCCTGCTCATTCCTCCTCTTGATGCACAGTGACTCCCTTTGTGGGCGTGATACTTAGCTCTGCTCTGGGGCTGTACGTCTTCAGAATGCCGTCACACATCAGCCAAGCCTTACGGCACCCAGTGAGGCAGGCAGCGCTGTTGTACCTGCTTGTCGGAGGTGCGGCACAGCGACGTAAGGGGAACCTCCCTGATCAGTGCCTAGGAATGCGGACCTATAATTGCTTGCCCTAGGTGTGACAAGGCAGGAATTTTCTGTATATTTTTATGAACCCCGCTTGCCTCAGTTTCCCTCTGTATTTTGCATTGCTACGCAGTGGGTACAAAAGGGTTAACACAGCTCCTGGAACAGCCCAGGATATGAGGTGTGGATGTCAGCTTACTGGCTGGATCACAATCAATAGGTCTTTAAGGAACTGATTGAAAACGACCCAGATCACCAAGAAGTTGAGAGGGAGAATGCAATCTCCAGTGACTGAACAACCAACCCTCAACACCAGTGGAGAAACGTGAGTGGGCAGGGTTGTGAATTCAGAGTGACCCTGCCTGGAGACAAAGGACTGGGAGGTGACCAGCTGGGGACAACCAGTGGGCTTCTGGAAGCATTGCTAGAGCTGTGTGGAGAAACTTGCACCGATCCTGCTCCGGGAGCGCTATCCGTTCCCAACTGCCATAAATACCAATCTCCCCCGCAAATGTACTCGGGAAAAGACCCCACCCCACCCAGAATCCCAAAGGGCCTGTGGGCCTCCATCTTGTCTTTAGGAATGTAAAAATATAGACTGGCTGATGATCTTAGTTTCTTGTCATCTTTACTGTAACTCCACTGAGTTTGGTGGCATTACACCAGGGATCAGTTTGCCCATGAGACTTTACAAGACTTTATGAATCTCTCTGAATTAACATGAAGCAATCAAACTCCGTGTACTCCCCTCCCCCACCCACATCAGCCAAGATAGCAGCTGTCAGCACTTCTACAAGGCTATCTGTAGCATTAGTCAGTTATTCTGTCCCGTTCCCATTCCCACACCATCAAAATTAAGAACTTGTTGGTTATCTTGGAGATCAAAATATAAGGCGCCAATTGATTTTCCTTTTCTCTCATTAGTGTAGCCTGACAATAAATAAAACAAATATTTCCAATCTTGAGGAGTGAGCAAAATGCTCAGATACTGCCTGTCACTGTGGGCTGGGGAGCCAGGATTCATCTTTATGGAAAATCAATAGCTGGAACAGAGGAATCAGCAGTGCCCAAATTAAAAGTCACTGGCAATCTCTCTCCTCATATTTCATGTCTATTGCTTTTATGAAATAGCGATTTACTGATAAATAAACCATCAAAGGAGAAAGGAAAAAACTTGACTATATTATTTTTAAGACCATTGTTCTGCCTCTGCCCCCCTTTAAAATGTTGGGGCAAATGGAGTTGCTTCAGAAGCGGTAGAGGGTTTGGGGAGACTAGACTGTGAGCTCTCTAGGCAGGAACTGGTTTGTGCTCTCTATTTACACGAAGCCGGGCAATGGGCCTAATCCCTGAGGGATTTGAGCTTTTAGGATGTTAGGAGGCCTTGTTAATAACATTCCACTTCCCTGACACCAGTGAGTCTTTGGTCACATCTAGTCCTAGCAGTTGTGCAGTGGACTCGCTTACATTACCGTGATCCTCCAACTGGACACTGAGAGCCACCTGACTCATCACACGTGCTGCTGACCCACCTTAGGGTCTGGAGATGGGGCAGGAACTGGCTGGGACCTCGGGAGAATTTCCTCTGGAGCACCAAGAAGGGAAGGAGCACCCTAATCAACTGGCTACAGCCAATACAATCCATTTCCTGTCATCACAAAGGGCTGGGCAATGGGGCCTTGGTCTTCACACTTTGTCTTTGATCCTGTGTTTCAAAGTTGCCTTGCATATAAACTCAAGGTAAATAGTCAGCTCGGGTCTGGAGGGGAAAGGGTGGCCCTAGAAAGAAGCCGGGGAGGCAGAGGAGCCGGTGATGCTGGGAGGTGGGAACTGTCAGGATCGTGTGTCTGGCTGGGAACCTGCAGACTAATATCTCCAGACTAAGTGCACCTTCCGGGATTGGAGCCTGTTTGCCTGTAATTTATAGCCTTCTCCACAGGCTGCTTCTCACTCTAATCCTGCACTTTAATTTACGGCACCAATGTACTGTGTAAATCCACCCAAAGTGATACAGCCCAGAGAGGAGAACGGATGGGAGCAGACATGGCACAGGACTCGTCCCGGAGAGAACGTCAATGCAAGAGTCACACAACAGTGCAGGCTGCTGCTATCTCGGGTCCCAGCTCCTGTCCTGGCTTGTTTACTCTGTAATTGAGGCTTGGGTTGTTTTGGGATCTAAATCTTATCTGAGCACCTCACCATCCCTACCATGTTCATCTGCCCAGCTCCCCTGTGTGGCAGGGCAGGGCTATTATCAGCACAGATGGGAAACTGAGGCACAGAGAGTCTAAGTGACTGGCCCAAGGTCACCACAGGGAGTCTGTGGTGGAGCAGGGACTTGAGCCCAGGTCTCCCAGGTTGCAGTCGAGTTCCTGAACCACTAGAGCATCCTACCTCAATGAACCCCAGTAATCCAGCCCCAAACCCGGCTCCAGCTCCAGGCTGGATTTCCCGCAGCCCAAACCTCTGAGGGGTCTGGATCCAGGGTTGGCTGGGCCAGGCCTGTGGTTGGGGTTCAGCAAACTGCTGTCAGCATGGACCATCCTGTACACTGCACCCCCCCAAGGGTTATTCCTGTGCCCTGCCTTGCTAGCCTCTTTCCCCTGCTGTGACCCATGTGCCCCCCTCTCCCCCACAGCTTGCCTTGGGCCAGAGGGATGACGAATGGTTGTCTCGTCCCGTGGAGTGAAGGGATGTTGTCTCTCCAAGAACTTGTGCTAACTAGTCGTTCTGGGACCGGATGCCCATGTGGGAAGAGAGGGCCCCTGCCTGGGAGCCAGGGCTCCACCGAGGCAACCATCTGGGTGGGTGTTTGTTTCAGACGGGATTTTGATGGATCTAGGTCTGGAACATCACAGGAGCTTCCTGGATCTCAGCCTGGGAGAAGGAGCCCAGTGGCTTGGGTGGCTACTGAGTCAAGGAGCTTAGAAGCTGTTGTAAATGGCAGGAGGAACAACGACCCCTCCTTGGCCTCCAGCCTGCAGAAGAGCCAGCAGACATCGGCCGTGCTGGCCCTGTCTTGGGCCCACTCAGCAGGCTCACCTGAACCAGATCCCGCCAGAGCGACTGCCCGGAGGCTCAATGCCTGCCCGCCGCGCGCCACTGGCAGTGATGGATTGCTGTGTGCTAGGGGAAGAGCGGGAGGTCTCTCCTGTCACTCCCACACCCCCACCTCACACCCCCACCATGGGGCAGGCAGGTGGAGTCAGGCCTGTGTCAGCTCATCCATCTCTGCCGCTCTCAGGCTCGCCCCGGGGGAGGAAGAGGCCTCGACAGCGCTAAGTGGGTTGGAGGCGGATGCAATTCTAGAGAACAAGGTTCCCTTGTCATTTGTTACATGTGAAACTTCTGGGCTGAAAACGTGTGTCAAGCTCTCAGCTCTGGCAAGGGAATGAGGTTTTAATTCCCTCATCTCATTTGCCATTTGCCTCCCGCTGTCTCTGTTCGCTGTTGCTTAGTCCGCAGTGGAGAAAGCCGGGCTATTAATCCTGAAAGGAAAAGCCCCAAGACGTGTCTTTGCTCTCTGGATGCCGGATCAACCTGAGCCGTGCTGGGCAGAGCCGGGGTCTATGAAACAGAGGGCGTAATACTGTTGGCCAGCGCCTCGTAGAATGGGCAGGGGCCGTGGGCATTTCCACCCCGGCAGCCCCACTCCCCAAGCCTGGCTCCACTGTGCCAGCACTGGGGTCCTGCTGCAGCTCTGCTCGTGTACCTCAGTTGTATGGGGCAGAAACTCCTGCCATAGCCCCCTCACAGCGCCACACACACGTCTGAATCCCGACTGCTCCTCCAGCCTGCTCCTGGCCTAAGCAGACGCTGCAAGTGGACCCATAGGGGGCAATGCTAAAACATACATTAGAGAGGGGACATCATCTGCTGCCTCCATAAATCTTCTGAAGATATTGACTCTTCCTCCTCGCCCCAGCCCACTTGGTGCCAACTGCTGCTGGGAAAGGCTGAGACTGGAGGGGCTGGGCGCTCTCTGCATCCAATCCCCCTTAGGCCTTCCCTGCAGTGATTTCTGCTGCAAACAGGTGGGCTGGGTGCGGCTGTGAGCGCCCTCCACTGCTAATGGCGCCCACCATTCCCGCCAGTGGTGGGAAGCTGGCTCTGGAGGACCGACGAGCTTCTTGCAATAGTGTGACGGGATTTATAGACAACTGAATAACTGGTCACTGCTCTGTCCTCCATCTGTATCCAGCGCCGAGATCCTAGTAGGTTTTCCTACTCCATGGAGTTGAGGCAGGTGGTGGATAACTCCGACGTGCTCCATCTCTATAGACTCATCCCAGAAATGATTGGGCAGTGGGAAGGGACAGGTGGAAAAAGAAGCCATTGTTCAAGCTCCGTCCGGCCTATGCCCTACTCCTGCCTGGCTTGGTGAGTCTGTGGCCTCCACTCCAGTGTCCCCAGCCAGTCCGATAGTCCGATGCAAAGGGCAGAAAATGGAACCCCCCCCCCCCCGACCCCCACCCTGCACTTGTCAACATGAAAGCTTTAGCAGAGTCTGAATCTCATTCCCAGCTCCTCCTGCAGCCTAGGCTGAGTCATCTCCCTGCTAACGGGGAGCGCGTGGGTTGGCCTCGGAGTTAGCCTGGTTCTCTCTGCCTTCACCAAGCCTGACGCTGGATATTTTTCAGCCTGGGGATGAGCCGAGATGAGCTTCCTGTGCCATAAAACAAGCCTCGCTGTCGTCCTGCTCAGGCCCGTTGGGTGGGGACAGTGCTGTGGGGACTGGAGGGCTCCTGAGAGACGTGGACTCAAGCCCCCAGCCGGAGTATGAGCAGAGTGAGCGCTCCAGCCTCACACTGTAACACCAAGGCCTCCATTCTGGAGCGCAGACCTTGTAGAAACACTAGTTGTGTGGCTGAGCTGCAGCCTCTGCTCTGGGCGATGAGGTCGGTGTGGGAGCCCACAGGTGTAACCTATTTCTCCTTTTGGATCCCGGAGCTGAACCAGCGGGGACGATAGGTTGGAACATGTGCTGCTAGCCCAGCGGCTGGCTCTACCTCCCCGACCTCCTGCACCACAACCCCTAGCGGTGCACTGGGTGTCCGCTTGCTATCCCTCACAGCGGAGTAGCTGATTCCTCAGCCTCACCCTGCAGTGTTTTGCCTGTCCCCCAGCTACCATCACCTCCCTGCTCCCCGCTGACGCAGCCTGCAAGCTAGACAAGGGCCCCAGGAGAAAGGAGGTGGGTTTTTGGCAGCAGTAGAAGAGCTGAAGACTTCAGCGAGTTTAGCAGCCCTCTTTGCATACGAAATGGGACGTCTCAGGAGAGCAACTCCAGCGTGAGCCGTCTCTCCAGGTGACTGACTGACACCCAGCGCTCTGTGCTAATGATTTTAAAAGCTTTTCAGCTCTGTGCGGTCACCGGCTCTTCCCCACTCACTGCTGCACTTTGGAGTTGGCTCATTTGTGATGTTACATAAACGCCGAAGGGGGGCGCTCGTCCCAAACAGCTGCTGGGTTTCGTCCCAGACCCACTTTCTGGGGCCGTCAGGGTGACCAGATGTCCTGATTTTATAGGGACAGTCCTGATATTTGGGGCTTTGTCTTATATAGGCTCCTATTACCTCCCACCCCATCCTGATTTTTCACACTTGCTATCTGGTCACCCTAAAGCAAGATGGTCTGAGTGGCCTCTCACAGCACCATGCAGGTTCCATCCTGCCAGAGGCCAGGCATCTTGGAGCCAAGGGTGCGCAGCACCTAATGGGATCAGGCCCTTAACTTGTACCGTCAAAAAGCTTTCTTCCCCTCAGGCAACGTAGTGCTTCTTCGAGGGAACTGGAGAAAGGAATCTTCCGATTTTCCACAGGGTGGTGCCAGTGCAAACTTCCCCACTCCAGGCCCCTGGCCACCTCCACCCGGACAAGAGGTGACCTTTCCTAGCCAGGAGAACGGGTGAGCTCAGCCTCCAAGGTCTCTGGAAACTACCTGGTGTGGTTTCTGTGGTGGGGACGTGCCCACTAGGGCTGGTGTGGCAGCGTCCGCAGCACTGACTTGTGGGGAGGTCACTCAAGCCCTGAGCACAGGGAACTCTTCCCTGGACGTCCCAGGGCCTGACATGACATGAGGAGCAACAGAGTGATTGCCCTGACCCACTCGCCCCATAGGAACAGAGAGTCCAAGACCCCTAGAGCCCACAAGTTAAGAAGGGGAATAATGGCTGGGTACCTGGGGACTGAGGCTCAGGAATGGCCTAGGGAAAGAGAGTGGCAGTAACTGGCTGCTTGTGAGATTTAGGGTTGAGGGGTCCAGGAGAGGAGAGTGACAGTAGCTGGTTCTTCAGGGGTGTGGGAGCCCCTATGGCAGCTTTCAATCCAGCAGGGTGCCCTGGTACAAAGCTGGGGCTGTGAGGACCTGAGGGCAGATACTTGGGGGCTGGTCTCATCCAGCCTGAGGGGCCAGACAAGGACCGATGGCTCTAGTTATTTTCTGGGAGGAGGTTGGGCCTCACACTGGCTCTGAAGGGGTTAATGTGTCCCTCCAGGGGCTCAATGAACAAAAGGGGCTGCACCTGGAGGTTGGGTCAGATTTAATGATGGGCCCCAGCTGGGACGGACCTGGTGTGGTTAGTGCCGAGAAAGGCAGCCCTGGCTCCTTCCCTGAGTACAGACAGCCGGCCCGGGAGAGAGGAGGCAGCCCCTGGGAGTAGAGCAGACCGAGAAAGCCCTGATAAAAGAGGCAGGCTCCAGACTCCTCAGCAGAGAGTGGGTCAGTAGAGGAAGAATGAAGGCCATGAAGGGCCAAGCCTGAGGGCGGTGCAGGTTGGTTTGGGTTTGTCAGGGGATCCCAGGGAAGGTCGTGGGGGACAAAGCCCAGGATAGGAAGAAGCCCAGGGAGGTAGCAGGGGCAGGTCTGAATCAATGGACTTGGCCTGCTCACTGCAATGTTCCTGGGCTGGACCCCTGGGTAGTGGGAGGACTCAGGTGCCTCGGCCAGCCACTGGAGAATGTGGGTCCTTGGCCCCTTACATGGGGGGCTTCAGACATTGGAAAGCCCTGAGCCACTGGGGTGCAAGGACCCCGGGCCCCACAGCTGGGCTGGAGAGCTAACGTAAGAACCTTGGACTTCCGTTTGTTAGACTGATTACCCTGGCAGGGGTGGACTTGATGATGGGATGAGAGACTATTGCAGGACTGGAGCACCCACCATCAGGAGGCCCTAGAGAGGAGAGAACCTGTTTCACCATGCCCAGACACGAGGGGCCCACCACTGGTGAGTGTGCTCGTTCCCAGCCTCGAAGGCTGTGGGTTTCAACCTTTTTAGGCTGCAGAGCCCTTTCCAAATAAGGCAACGTAGCGGGTACCCCAATCCGAGATAGAGTCATAACATCGCCAAGTCCTACTAAATGAAATGCATTGTTTGCTGTTCCAGGATTTTCCTGGCCAGAGCTCATGGACCCCTAGGGCTGTCCCTAAGGGAGTAAATTCCCCCTGGCCAGGTTAGCCCACGGTAGGATTTTCAACCCGTCCAGCAAGAGAATGTCCAAGACATTCCACGTGGACCCTGCTCTTCTCTCGTCTGCTTCTTAATGTGCAGCTTTTCCTATCACCACAGGGGAGCAGCACTGGCCCTGCTTACTGATCACCAGCTGTAGCTGTGATTGGATGGCGGTTTCAACAGGGGAGATCTTTTTTCCTCGGGGGGGGGGGATGGAAGAGGGGATGGGCAATATGGGCCAACTTACAACCAGACCCAGAATAGCCACCAAACATGACAAGGCAGTTGGAGATCAGAGGCTAGACAAAACCATACTGCAGCCAAACTGCTTGGAACTTGGGGGCTGGGAGGCAAGATTCTGAATGCTCTTTCTCTGATTGTGTATCCTTGGGCAAATCACTTGATCTCTCAGTGCCTTGACTTATCCGTGTGTAAAATAGGGATAATGCTGAACCTACCTGACAGGGTATTTGTGTTTGAGATTGTCACATGACGTGCTACAGATGGGCAAAGTATATTTTTGTTTGAATGAAGGGAGCGAGAATCCTGGACCCAATATGACAAAGTCTAGGACACCGAGGATCACATTTTCAAACCTGGCCACTGTGAAATGATGCATACAAATGTACATTTGTGCATGCATGGTCACTTGTGTGCACAAATTATCCAGTTGTAAGAGTGGCTGCCTCATTTGTGTGTTCTAACATGTTTGCAGGTGCGAATGGGGCGTGTGTGCAAAAATATGAGAACTTCCCTTTGAAATCAATTTCAGTTGCCAAGCTGCAAAGAAATGTCCCCAGAAGATTTACTGAGCTCACAGGAGAGAGACAAATTACAGAGGATGTTGTTATAATCTTGGCTTTCACAGGGTTCAAAAAAGAACTAGATAAATTCGTGGAGGATCGGTCCATCAGTGACTATTGTCCAGGATGGACAGAAGCTGGGAATGGGCAACAGGGGATGGATCACTTGATGATTACCTGTTCTGTTCATTCCCTCGGGGGCACCTGGCATTGGCCACTGTTGGTAGACAGGATACTGGGCTAGATGGACCTTTGGTCTGACCCTGTATGGCCGTTCTTATCTTCTGAGACACCATAGTGATGGTCTCATGGTTTGCTGCTTTCCAGACAGCTTTATGTTTCAAAGGGGCAGTGATCCCAGTGGCTGGCAGGAAAGCCGAGCTCCATTGGGTTCCCATTAGTCAGACCAGGGAAGAGGGGCATGTTCCCTGACCTCCTGGGTTATTAATAACAACTCAGGACATTGCATATGTGTCTGTCTGAGCTTTGCAGTGATGCATTTTCCCTTGGCTAGTAGTGGCCACATGTCCCTTCTTGGCCACCCTGAATAGGCTGCCAGCAGAACTCTGGGAATATGGACCAGGGTGTGGGCAGAGGAGCACACACCTCCTCCATCCCATCTTAGTTTCATCTCTTGTTAGAGTGCCTTAGGGCCCTGTACAGTCTGTACCCTGGCAGGGCCCTCAGCGGGCAGAGACGGCACTGATCAGGGCGGTGATAGTGGGCTCATCCCCAGAACAAGGTGAGCCACGGCTAGAATCTCACATTCAGGATTGGGCACTTGAGTCGCTGCAAGATGTTTACAAGTGGAAGGAAATTCACAGAAGTGCCAGCAAATGTGAAGGGACGAGGGGGAGGGGTGCATCAGGAGACAGCACTGAACACACGTACGTCTTGGTTAAACGCTGGCCGAGGGAGGATGTCATTCCTGTCTGGGAAAATTTGAAGAGTGGGAACTCCAAGGACAGGACCTGTTTAGGCAGCTCCAAGGGGAGGTGCTATGAGGACTAATGGGGAAAGCGAGGAAAGGAAAGCTTTGTCTTGGTGTGGGTGGGAAGTGTCCTGACACGGAGATCTTAGACAGTGAAACTGACTCCCCAGGGAAGCAGTGAGCCCTATTGACTGAGTTCCTTCGCGCTAGCCTGGGTGGAACTCTGGAGAATGCATGTTGGGGAGCAATCCTGCCTTTTTGGGGGTGGAGAAGATGACCTTATAGGTGTCTGGCATCTCTAGCTTCATTGATCCGCTTACAATGAACTGGACAGCACATAGGGCTGGCTAAGCAGCACTAATTGCTGGTGGCTTGTTGGCAGCAAAGGAATCTCGCTTTGCAGCGCTCACAGTAAGAACATGGACCCAGGGTATCGGAAGGTGAGAGAACTCCAGCGAAGGAGGAGAGTCTTGTCCTGGAGGTGGAGCTCTTGGAGAACTTTTCTCCCAAGAAGCCATGGCCCCGGTTGCGTTGGCAAGGAGCTGCCTCTTTTAGCTGGCGAAGGCGAGGAAGGATTTGGGGGAGATGGATGAGGGGGCAACATAAAGCATTTCTCTTCTGTCTTTGGTATCGGGAGAGAATGGAGCCTCCTGGCTGGTCTCCTCTGAAGGGCCGGTGCTTCAGACAGCAGCTGGGCTGCACCAGAACCACAGCTGGGAAAGGGTTGATGAGTGCAAGCACTTGTCCTTGGGAATGAAAGGCCCTTATGTCCTGACATCAGGTTTAGTTGTGAATCGCTGATTAGGGAGCAGGCCTGGGCTTGCAGTCAACTCCTGTCCCTGTTTCACCAGTGTAAATCTGGAGCAACTCCACGGAAGGCAATGGGGACTCATTCAATTCACACCTGGGTAAACCAAAGCAGAATTTGGGCTGGGTTTCTAAAGAGAGTTTTGAGAGACTTGCCTGGAGTGAATGGCAGCTTGCAGCTGTTGCTGTGGCAACTAGCTGGTCAGGATGAAGGTAAAGAGTGGAATAGAACATCAGAAAATCCACCTAGAAATCATGGAGTGAGCTGGAGAGGGGCAGAGGAGGGTTCAGAGCAGGCACTGCTGCCTGGGAGGAGCTGGGCTCCGAAGATGGCAGGGCTCTGCTCTTGCTAAGAGTGGAGGCCAAGAGTTGGTTGGAAATGACTGTTCTGTTTGACGACTGTTCTTCTGTCGGTTTCCACATGGAGCCATTTGCACTTAAAAAAAATCTCACAATCTTATTTCCAATTTTTCCTCCTCTCCCCTTTGTTTCCTTTTCCATTTTGCCAATGAACACGGCAGGTGAACAAGAGCCAGAGGATTTTCTTTTCTCCCTTTCCTGCTCTCTTCTCTGAAGGGTCCTGTACCCCTTTCATTTCTATTGTGCCGACCACCTTTCACTAGCGCAGGAACCGATGGGATTCCCATCCATTGTATGGCTTGTTCATTCTCTCGTCCTTTTCCCCAGTGTGCCAGGCAGGGGCTTGTTTTGTGATTGACTCTTGAAAAGCTGAGGATTGAGGAGTTCTACAAGTTAGGGCAGCAAAAGAAAACATGAGAATCGTCCTGATCCCAGGTCACTCCATCGTATTCAGCAGCAAACTGGTAACAGGGAGGGGATGGAACTTAAAACAGCTCCATTTTTGCATTTGATTTCATTGATAAGCTTGGTTCTTTCCCCAAAAATACTTAACGTAGAAAAAAGGCCATTGAGTGAATGGGGAAAAAAGTTACTTGGGGTGGGGTGGGGAAGCTAGCTGAACTGGAGCTTCCTTATCTTATTTCCTAGCTGGAGGCCTGGTCTGTTGAGGGAGCAATTTTGAGCATGGCTCAGGACTAAAGGAGGAAGACGACATTCCCTCTTCCACAAGGCGTGGCTTGAAAGGAAACCTGCTCCCCCTTGAGTCTAGCAGAGCATGCTCTATTGAAAGAGAGAAATAAGGGAAGGAGATTTCACCCAGCAGAACGGTCACCATGGGAGCCCTGCTCTTGCCAACCAATTAGGGCAGGGGTTGCACAGGGCTAAATGACCACTTGTGCTGAATGAATCCCTCTTGTCCTAGGAAAGCATGGTCCATCCATGTCACGGCAGGGATCCCTTGCAGCGGCTCTGCATGGGAAGTTCAGTAATGAAGGAGCATGGGGACAGTGTAGTCTCAGCTGGCCCAAAGTGGAGCAGAGAGAAGTTAAGAGCAGGACAAATGTGGAGATTCTTGGGTCCTTTTGCCTCTGGGGATGAGAATTCCTCTAGGGGGAGGCCTGGGTTGAGCCGTTTGAGACCAGCTGAGAACACGCTAACGGAGGGTGAATTCCATGTGCCTCCCTGGGGCTGGGTTGGTTCATTGCATTGCTAGGTCCTTGCAGTCTAACGTGCTTTGGGAAATCGAGCTCCTTGGCCTTTGACACTGAGGCAGAGCCCTGCCCACTTTTGCCAGTGAAGACGCCAGGCTGTAGTAAGACTGTGGACACTGTGGCTTGCACCTCAATGTGCATTTCCCTCTCCATCCTCACTGGCCGTATCTGGATTCTCTTCTCTCTAGTCCTCTGTGCTATATGGACCAAGGGAAGCTACTACTTCAGATGCCATTGGCCAACACCTGGTCGTAGAGCAGTTCTAGGTTTTAATTCCCTGTTCTGATTTCCCCCTTTCCCACTTATTGGGCTGCACCTTGGTGGTGCTGCTGTGTGTGTGTGTGTGTGTGTGTGTGTTGTATGCCTCACAGAAGGCACAGGCTCCCATACTCCTCTCTAGGAAGCAAAGAATGTTTGTTTTGTTTCCCTTTAGCACCATTTGCTTTAACTCTTTCTGACATTTCTCCAGCCGTGTGATGCAGGAAAAGCATCAGATACAATTAACGCAGCTGGCACCAGCCTATCCCAGGGGACAATGCGCAGAGGTTTCAGGAGAGTCTCTTCTTGGTAATTCTACTCAGACAGCCCGGGGGAACAGGGCAACAGAGGAGGGTCTGGGAAAGATTCTGCTGGCAAGTTGAAGTTAGGGACTGATCCCAGCTCTAGATGGAGTCTGGCCTTGTGCAGCGTGAGTACAGCACGTGGGAATGGCTTTGAACTCACAGCAGCAGCACCTGAGTGGATGCATGGCTGGGAATGGAAAAGCTCCTCTAGCGTAGGTGCTGAATTGACAGCAATGGTGCTTTGACGCCTTCCATCCACAGAAGAGGAACAATATGGACAGTGGATGTGCGACACTCAGACCTGGGCCCTTCTCCACGTCAGGAGACTCAGTTGCAGATCCATGCCCTGTTCCGCTCTTGACGTATTGGCCGTCTCAGCAAACCAGGGCTCCAGCCTGGGGTATTTCATTGTGATGTGGACACTTGGCTATTAGGAAGTGGAGTGGGTGAGACCCACGCCGGGTTGTGTGTGCAGCCCTTCCCAGCGCTCAGCAGTGCCGAGCTCTGGTTTGGTGGGTGGAGCTTGGACGCACAGCCCAGATGTGAATAGCTGTTCCTTCACTGGACGCCCTTTGGTACTTCACAGCCAGGGGCTGCCAAGAACTTCCTCGAAGCAAGACAAC
>ML677360.1:27208276-27241741 GCA_007922305.1 Dermatemys mawii
AGCCACGGAGGGTGACACTTGTTCCTACGGCTGCTGGAACTCTATAGCTCCGCTGGATCCCAGAGCAGCCCTGGGCAGTGAGTGAGAGCACAAACCCCGGCTGTTGGCCACAGGGGGTGTGATGCAGCAGCTGGCCGGTGGCATCCTTGCTGTGTGCTCCCCTTCCAAGGTCGCCCGGGGCACAAGATCCATTTTTAAGCCCTAAATAGAAAATTCCGCCCAGGAGGTGACAGCTCTTCCTTCCCTGACTGAAGTGAAGCCTGAGACAGGTGAACGCAGAGCAGCACTTCACAGGCAACTCTCCGGGGTGGGTTGAGGAGATGACGTGACAGGTGAGTGTCACCACCAACCTCCTCACATCGGACCCTCGACAGGAACCACCCCCGCTGCTGGACTGATCACGTGTCCTCCCTGCTGAACAACTGCTCCCGTTCGACAATTGGCAGGGACTTGTCTGAACTACCGAGGGTCGTTCCGTCGTTCACTTGTACGGAGAACCTGCCTCTGAGACCGCAGTGACTGCTGGGGAGAAGGGGAGGTGAGAGGGAAGAAGAGATGTACCTTGGAGGACCGAGAGACAGAACCCTACATGGAGCAAGCCCAAGACAGCCATAAAATTCTAGGGCTCCCCCTTTCCTCACATTTATGAGAGAGGGGCCAGTAGCTCATCACAATTCAGGCAGGCATGGTGCAAACATCCTCTCTAAACTCTGCCATGCACCTCACTCCAGACGTGCTGCTTCTCCTCTGGACCCTGCCCAGCTCTGCTAACGCACCTTCCCCACCGGCCTGCAGTGCACTGGCCATTCCAGCCCTGGATCTCAAATGCACGACTGGACACATGGAGCTGCAGGGTGGTTGTGATGGGGGCGGGGGTGGCCTCTGTAGGGGCCATCTCACAAGCTTCCACATCCGCTCTAAGCCCAGGTCTTGCTCCCCTGCTTTGTGCCAGGCTCCTTGGGCTTCTTTTTACAAAATATTTTCAGGGACCCATTGTGGGGCAGGAGAGAGCCAGAGCTGCTGACACACAGACAAGTCAACTGTCCATCAAACCAAGCAGCTGAGGGGCCCTGAAGGGACGTGGATGATGGGCAGCAGCTGTGAAACAAGCTCATTCCGGTTCCTGCTGGACAAGTGTCCATATTGCCCAGGCTGCCAGTAACACGTACAGAGAGGCCTGGGCCTGGATGGGCTGTGGAGACTGAATTCCCTCTCTCATCCCTAGAAGCGACCCCTCCAGGGGAAGCCTGTTGAGGGGGTAGCTTGGCAGGAGCTTGTACTGCTCCGTGGATTTCACTCTCTCCTGGGCACTCAGTCGGGGCCGTCCCCCCTTCCCAAACCCCACGTTCACATCGTTCACATGGCCAGCAGTGCCACGAGCCAGTGCCCTGTACTGGACCATTCCAGAACTCTTCGGCTGGGTCATGTGCTCTGTACTGCTAAGAACTACGGGAGATTTTCCATTTTGTTCTAGTGTTGGGGGTGGGGGGAAGGCTTGTGGATTTGATTATATTTGTATTTTCTCTGCTTTTAGCATGAGGTTCCACAGAGCCATGGGCCGCAGCCTGGTGATGGCTGAAGCCCTCTGTGGCCAGGGGTGGGTACAATGCCCTTTTCTCTGGACTGTAGCAGTGCAGGTAGATCTGGGAGGGCTCCATGATCGGGCCTTGTGCAGGCTGCCACCCTGGTGACATTCAGCGCTGGGATGGCTCAGTCTGTCCCAGGTTTGCAGGGTGGAAGGTGGCATCTCACAGCCCAAGGGGCTCTGTGGAGATCCACTGGGCAGGTTTAACTCCCACCCCGTGCCCCAGGTGAGCAGTGCAACTCCCCATAGTCACACACCTGAGTCGTGCGAATCCACGTGCAGCCCCGGTGCGAGGGATGCTCCATTAAGTTCACTCAGCTCCTTGCCTGAGCCGTGTCTCTTTCTGCGCCTCACTGGGGCTGACAAGGCCCATTCAGGCCTAGTCGGGCTGAATGAATCCGTTTTAGATCCGTGTCGGAAGCGATTACGGAGCACAATGGTGACGGGGTCTGTTCGGGGGAACCGGTGACCGTGGCGGGTTTGCGTTCTCTGGGGGCAGGGCGGGGAAGTAGGTAGGAAGCACGTTCAAAACAAACCCGCTTGGGTCTCTAGGATCGGGCAGGGGCCCCATTACATAAGGCAGGAATATTGCTCGCTGCTATCTGCTGCGCTTGAGCTGCATCGTGTGGCTTGGAGCCATGCTGTGTGCTAACCTGGAGAGCCAAGGATGCCGCCTGGTACCTGCGGAGAAACCTGGGTTTGGCTGTAGCTGACATTAGGATCTCCCAGGGGGTGGGGTGGGGGGGTAGTGGGGCGTGGAGCATTGTCCTCACTAACTACAATGGCTCATCCTACTGGCCCCTGAAAAGTCACCCGCTGAGTGTTCCTGGGAGATCTCAGAGCTCTCCTGCGGCGGGGGTTATTTGGCACTTGCTGTGGGAGGCAGCTGACGATGCCTGGGTGCCTCCAATGGCAGGCCATCAGATTGGGACTGGGGAGAGCTTTGTTTCATCTCAGTCACAGGCCTGCTGGGGGACCTTCCCTGCCTCTGTCCACCCTCCGGTGTCTTCGTTATATGGAGGGTTTCACCCCTTTCACTTTGCTTAGGGCCAGTCTACACTGCAGTGGCGGGGTGTGACTGCAGCAGGTAGCAGACCCTCCATAGCTCTCCTCTAGCCGCGAAGCCATGGCAATGCAGGGGCCTGGGCACTTGGGACGCTAGCCGGGGCTGACGTCTGTTCTGCCATAGCTCCACTGCTCTTGGTGCCTCGGCGAGCTGGATTCACTGAGCTGGGCTGCATCTCCACGTGCTGCCATTGCACGTCTGATCGCAGCGCAGGCAGCCCTGGGAGAAAGTCTCTGCCCCGTGTCCTACAGGAGGGCAGGTGAGAGGGTCACAACGGTCCCTTCTGGCCCTAAAGTCCTAGGAACCTGGTTGGCTGTTTCAGTCCTGAATGTTGCTGCGCTGCCAGTTGAAAACTGCATTCGCTGGCCAGGACACTTCTCTCCTCTTGGCCCAGCCACTGGGGAGTTGTCCTGTGCCGGTCTCCGGCAGCAATCCCAAATGGTTCATGCAACAGCAAACCTCAGAATAGCCACTGACTAGAGGGGCGGGGTAACTCCATCTCCAGCATTCTGGACAGAGACGGAGGTGCTGGTTCGAGACCAGCCCCTTCCTGGATAGCCAGGGAGGGATTATGATGCCCTAGCTCTTAGCAGAGCGGTAGCTGCGCTGTCTCGATTCTATTCCCAAGTCGGAAAGAACGGATGGGTGTTCAGTGGCAAGAATGGGCCCAAAAATCAGGACTTCTGGGGATATTTCTAGCTTTAGCAGAGACTTGCTTTGTGACCTGTATTTAAAAGTGCATTTACACTTCTCCTGTGCAACATGCTTGGCTCTGAGTGCACAGGTCAGAGCTGCACGTGCGGCATGGTGGAACTCTGCCTGCTGCACTGGACTCTTCACACATGCTTAAAATTGTGGCACCATCACTGCTAACCTAGACACAAAAGCACTGCTGGGAGGGAGTGGGGGGTGGTACCAAACTCCTGGATGTTGCTGTGATTCTTTAAGTTCCTAGAGAGCTGCCAGTCAGGTCTTTCTGTGGGTGGTGGATTGTCACTTTGGACCAGTCCCTCTCTTGGTGCAGGGAGATGCACTGTGGGGCCTGCCATGAATGCAGCGGCAGATGTTCTGGCCAGCCCGTCTGCGTGAAAGGCGGGGTGCTTCTGGACGAGACTGTGGTTTTGTCCTAGAACTCATAATGCTGTCGGGACCCAGGGCTTCCCAGAGGAAACTGATTGCCATTGCTAGCACTTGCACAATCTGCTCAATGCCCAGGTCTGGCTCTGCCCACTAGGCATGGGAGTGGGGTGTCTGGCTGTTAGCTTGCTCCTATTCCAGGCTTAAATTCTCCTGGCCTGTGTCTGACTGCAGGAGAGGGAGCAGAGGGATTATGCAGTAAGTTAGGTGTTTGTAGCTATTGAAGCCATTACTGTGAGGGTAGGTGCATTGTTGTGGCTTTGAGCCTAGTGCTTTCCTGGGGCTGCGCAGAAAAGCACTCCTCCCCTTATTAATGAACAGTAGATTGTTGGGAGTGGGGGAGGGGGAAGCAGAGACACCCCTCAGGGAGTATCACACCACTGCGTGATCTCCCCATCTCACCTGCACAGGCCCCCCCCCCAGCTCCAGGGAAATGCTACCCTCAGATCTCTGAATGGCTGGGATGCTCTGTGTCTTCTCCTGTATTGTACCTAGTGTGGAGAGAACAAAGCTGCTCATATCTTCAGCAATTTTATCATGATGCCATAGGTGATTGTGTGTGTCAGGAGAAAGCATTACAGGGACTCACTGGCCTGAGTGTGTTGGCTTTGTGTGTAAGCCACAGTCCACCTGTAGTATGGGCCCCAAAACTACAAGAAAGATGTGGAGAAATCGGAAAGAGTCCAGAGGAGGGCAACAAAGATGCTTAGGGGCCTGGAGCACATGACTTATGAGGAGAGGCTGAGGGAACTGGGATTGTTTAGTCTACGGAAGAGAAGACTGAGGGGAGATTTGATAGCTGCTTTCAACTACCTGAAAGGGGGTTCCAAAGAGGATGGATCTAGACTGTTCTCAGGGGTGGCAGATGACAGAACAAGGAGTAATGGTCTCAAGTTGCAGTGGGGGAGGTTTAGGTTGGATATTAGGAAAAACTTTTTCACTAGGTGGGTGGTGAAGCACTGGAATGGGTTACCTAGGGAGGTGGTGGAATCTCCTTCTTAGAGATTTTTAAGGTCAGGCTTGACAAAGCCCTGGCTGGGATGATTTAGTTGGGGTTGGTCCTGCTTTGAGCAAGGGGTTGGACTAGATACCTCCTGAGGTCCCTTCCAACCCTGATATCTATGATTCTATGATTTCTGGGACTGGAGTCAGTTCCCATCAGAGCTGACACAGCCTTTCAGCCTTCCCTGGTAACTGCACTGAATACTGAGGGGCTGCAGGGTAAGACTCTATAAAAGCCAGGTCTGCTGCATTGGGGGCTGGTCTGTCCTGGGCATTTCTCTAAGTGGAACCCACAGTCACATTAGCTGGATGCTACGATGAGCGATCAGCAAGGTGGTAGATTACTGAGGGGGGCTGAAGAAAGAGACGCTGACCTGGTCACGGTATTGAAATCTCAGGGTCTGATTCCCCTAACCCACGCTTGCATGAACCTTGGCTGGGATAGCTCATGGGAGCAGAGGTTGCCAGATTTGTCCTCTTTAATTCGAATCCCTCCTCTTTCCCCAATACTTACCTGATTCAGTCCACTGTCCTTCTGTCCTTAAACAGCCCTCTCCTGTGTTTGTGCGCTCCTTTTGCTGCCTGGCTGTGTATGACCTCCCTGGAGCAGCAGAGCCTCTTTCAGAATGTCATACAGTGGAGGTGAAGAGCTGGACTCTCACCTCCTTAAAGGGGCCTCCCTGACATAAAACTGGCTTAAGTCTGGGCTCCCTGAGCGGCTCTTGGAGGGTCAAGAGACACTCAGTAGAAGCGATGTTACCCCAGCCTGATGAGTCCTTTCCCAAAGGAAGGTTAGACAAGCCCCGAAGCCTCTCTCAGGGGGAGAAGTTGTCTGGCTTCAACCAATGCCCTCTGCAATGGGGTCGTAGGTGAAGTTTTAAACAAGCCTGACCTCAAGCCATTTTAGCCTCTGAGTTTAGCTTTAGTTGTTAAGATGGCACCGTTAGCTGCAGCCCCATTCATGGTCTGTCTGCCCTCTACAGCTTGACCCCAACCTGCCAACGTTTCCCATGGCACAACAGAATTTAAGATTCTGCCTTTCAGCCTCCTTCTCAAGGCCCAGAGGGGGAGACCCTCTCTTGGAAGAAGTGAAACAGAAATAAACTCCTGAGGTCAAGGCTTGTTTCAGCCAGAGCGCTCATTGTAGCCCACTGGAGCCTGGGCTGGGCTCATCACCTTAGTTAGGGTTTCTTTGATTTGCAGGTTGCACCTTTTGCTCCTTACAATGGAAAAACCTTTTCCCAGCTTGTGTTCATATGAGCACTATATTGTACGCTCTTGTCCCTCCTTGCTGTAAGATCTGTGGGAGGCTGGAAAGAGCAATGGCACGGGAGGCTGTAACAGGGCAGAGGCAGAAGGGTAGCCTTGCTTCTGGCTTTCCCTGTCTCCTGTTCTAAATGGCATGGGGACTGACAGCTCCATTTCCTCCCCTGGCGGAGAGAGGAGCTGCAGGTTCTTTCACTGCACAGCTCTGGGAGATGCCCCTTTCCTGTCTTAACAACTCCTTGGCCATTTCTCTGCTGGAGCCCGATGCTGGAAGTCTCCCTAAGGGGAAATCAAAGAACAATCCTGACCCAGCCCCTGATGTTCATTGAGACCATGGTGTGTGCTGCTGTTCCAAGGATTCCCTTCTCTTAACAATGTAGTGCAGCTGGAAGGCTGAAAACAAAGAAACACAACTCACATTTCAAATTGAGTATGGCTTTTCAACCCCATCAAAGAGCTTTATTCACACAAACGTCTCTTAATTTACACTGCCTCTGCCATTCATACACATCAGGGTATCCACAGTGTTCAAGGAACTTAAATACGTCTCATACCAACCCAAGTAAACCAAGTACAAAAAATATTTATATAAAGTTCACACACAGGTCCTAGATTACCAGCTTCTGTGCAAAAAAGAAAAATACAGATTTATTAACTAGTATCATGAACTAACTTTAGTTTGAAGTCTGGGTTTAAGCCTTCCCTCTCTACTTAGTTCAGTAGAGAAGATGCATTCAATAGCCAACCACAAATCCCTCTGGGAGCCACACCTTACAGTTAAAAGCACTGAGAGGGCAAACTTCAGGAAAGTGGAATTTGTCACGTTGCTGTTAGAAGAGGCCGCTTCTGACTGTGCTTTTCACTCTGCCTCCCTTCCCCCGTGGACTTTAAAAAGTGGGAAAATGCTTTTAGAGCGGAATGGTGTAACTGCGTGGTCACTGGTTGTTTCAGGAAAGTGGCCGACTGTCATTTCACACTGCAGTCAAATGTCCGGAGTGGAAGTGGGCAGCACTACATCAGCAGGCACCAGTTTACATAGGACATCGCTAGCAGTGTAGTGTAGAGAACAGAGCAGCCTATGCAGTGATTTCCAGGAACTATGGCTAGAGGTGCCAGCAGCAGATGTATTGCTTGCAACATGGAAGGAATGGATAAATCTGAATGCCAAGTCATTTGCTTTGTTCAGCCACACAAACTAGCATTGCCAAGCATCAGAAGAAACACAAGGTCCGGCTCCAGGGTACTGCAGCCAAGCCTCAACTCTGAATTGCTTCAATAAAAAGACCAGTGTCTCCAAGAAAGTTAGTTGGCTGCAATGCAATATGCGGGGCACAGCTTGAGGGGAATTTGAGCCGCCTGGTCTAGATCCAGCTACAGATGATGATGTAGGGGTGGATGCTGAAGAATGGGATAAGTGCTTGATTAGTCTTCTAGAGAAAAATCTCTGAAGGGCACCAACTCAACTCCAGAGGGAAAGGGAGACTAGCTTTAAAAACAAGTGTTAAAGCAACAGTAACACCAGTAGCCCCTGGGAAGGGTTTTGCCTACCATGCTTTGGCAGGGTGTTTAGAGGAGGAAACCAAACAAAGCAGCAATGTGTTCCCCACTATCGTGGCCTCTGTAAATTAAACTTAGTATGTTTGGACATTTGCCCCCCGTTGCAGCCGCTGGTTCTTTTTGTAGCTGCACCATGTCCCTGGGCAGGCTTAAACCCAGAGTAGATACTGCATATGGAGAAGATTTACACAAACGAGGAATTCCACAAAGATGGTAACTTTTGTTAAAGTCTCTTATTGCTCCACAAAGGCTCTGGGAGCCTCCTGATATGCTAAGGAGCTGAATCCTGAGGAGTAAAGGAAGACTAAAGGGGGGACCACTGTCTAGCTGTCACTAGCCTCTCTGAACTTTAAACGCAGCAGCAGGAGAACAGGAGGAAGCTAGTTTGACCCCTTCTCTAACCAGCCTATTGAGCCTATCTTGGCTCCCCTCTCCTTACAGACAAGGCTGTGGTATTACAGCCAACCCAGGGTTGGTTGAGGCTGGAGGTGCAGACCTCCATTGCAGGTTGGTGTAGCTAACACTTTTCAAAGTCCTCCAGAAATGCGGCTAGTTCCCCTCACCCACACTGTAAACAGGATATTTAGAAGTAAACAATTTTAATACAATCCTATGACATGGCCCGGGCCACCTCATCTGTTCTACCAAAAACCTGGCTCGGGAGAGCGAGCCTCAAAATCACTGGAGCTTCCGTGGTAGGAGCCCTCAACTCTCCCCACTCTGGTTAGGGTTAGACCTCTTAACAGCCAGAGCTGTCCCTCCAGCATCAGTTTTTCAGTTCAGTATCAAGTGTGCTCAGTCAGAAATCAGGGGATACTCTTGTATGGATATGAGCTGCAGAGACCAGGCAGTCCTGAGGCTCCGGCTTAGCTCCCCCTTTCCCAGAAGCTGGAATTTCCCCAGCTGTAAAGCCTAATGTCAAAAAATGCGTACAATGGGTGAGACGTTTTAGCCAGCGGCAGTAAGGTGGGGGAGCTGGGCAGGCAGATGATGTCGAGCAAGAGGAAAGAGATGCCCTCTCCAGAAAGCTTTGTCCTTGCAAAAGCAGCAGGTTAGAGCTATTCCCTCTTTAGCTGCTGTTGCCCTAGGATGAGTCTGGGCAGGGCCCAGAGGATTCAGAGGTGAAGTGTGGTGAGACACCACTACCTGTGAACTGTATCACTTCCTCACTATTCTAGTGAACTTGGAGCACTCTGCAGCCATCAGCGGCAGGAAACCAAAGGAGAGAAACACATTTAGACTGACAGACACTAAAGGGGAAATGACTCTACTGGCCAAAGGCTAGCAGCCCTAGAACTTTTCCTAGGAAGTGTTTTTTACATCCTATAAGGCACTACGGTCTATCTAGCTAACATCAAGCTGTGTTAAAAACACACCTAGAATGCATAAGCTGAAGTAGAATTGTGAGATCTGAAGATGGCTTGAAGTCATGGCAGGGCTGAGAGGGTGACTTTACACTAAGGAGGTGGCTAGCCACGTGCTCTTCCAGCAGTGCGTTTCAAGAGGGGAGTAGTCATGTCTTCACTGATGTTTCCAGAGAGGGGAAGGGGGCATTCATGGATATCCAACTAAAAGGATTCCTTAGTCCTTCCTCCGCAGGTGAGGACTTGAAGCAGGTGGCACTGGCTGTTTGAAATCTGCCTCCCCACCACATCCAACGGTGCTGGAAAGAGTGCACTGCCTCTGAGGGAGAACCAGAATTGGAAGCCTCTGGTGGGTGATGGCTTAAATATCACTGGAGGTGGTAAGCAGGTTAAATAGAAAGTTCTGAGACAAGTACTAGCTAAGTCAAAGCAGCTCTCCTATGAATCTGCCCGGAAGTTGCTTTCTGTGCCTTAACAGCCCCACTGGGCCTTCCTTCGGGCAGGGAAGGCATGTATGAGTGTACACAGTAAGAGCAGGTCTCTGTCCTCAGTCAGTTCTAGCTGTGGATGTAGCTATAGCAGGCAATAGTTGCAAAGGCTGTACTGAGTTGCCTTGCTATTAGAGCATGGCTTCTGCTGTCAATTGTCCCATCCATGCTTAGCTAGAAGGGTTAAGTGCCCACAGAAGAGTGAAATACAAGCTTGAGACTCTTATCCTAAAACAGGTGTAGTTAATACAGTCTTGGACTTGGGGGAAAGAGCATCTGCCTGCAGGAGGCAGCTGGCCGCCTGATGTAGACAGTCACATGGAAGACAAAGGGTGCTTCTAAACAACATGGGTCAGGAAAACAGCAATGGGGATGGAAAAACAACTTGGGCAGAACAGCACATAAGCCTGTGTTATGTTTCAATGTACCATGTGACTGATGAGGGGCTTCCATTAATGAGAAAATCCACCGCTTTGTTACTCCAGAGGGGTGGGGTGTCTTAGATGCTGCTACAAGAGTCCCCTGCTAAGCTGGGAATCAAATGCAGACTAACCAAACTGAACTGAGGAGTTACAAAGCCAGTCCTCTGTGGCTGATGACCAAACCCAAACGTCCTAACCCCAGATAACCATCTTGGGAAGAAGTGAGGGTATTCAAGGTCTGGCTGTGGCTCTCCACAGCACAGAGAAGCATCTTGGTGGCAGTGTAGGAAAGAGGGACTGGGTCCCATTCCTGGGCCTGTGCTATGCTGGTTACTATATCTGTGTGAAACCTTCAAAACACAAGGTGTTCAATCCGGTACAGGGAGCACATAACTACAACTATATGCTGCTGCTCTGCTATTCCCCTGATGCACAGCACAACCTTCCTGGTAAGGTGCCACCCAATCTTCTCTGGTCACTGCATTCAACCACAGCAGAGGTGTCAAGGCTTACAGGTTAAAATAAGAAACTAGACACCATCCTTAATCTAGCCATAATGGAGTTATTGCATTCTCATTCACTTTTATGGGATGGTACAGCACACTGAGTAGACAGACAAGGAGCAAGTGGGTTCACAAAAATGTCAATGAAGAGAAATAAGACTGAAGCAGGCATGTTAGTACTGTAAAGATCCTTATGATGAGGTCAGCAGGGCTCTTCTCTAATTGAGAAGCCAGTCACATCCTACCAGAGTGAGAGTGGAATACTTAGGTAAGGGTGAGAGAGATTTAGTCTGGAAGCACTCGTGCCTCCTAGACCAGTATCCCTGCAGGGCTTTGTAAGGGTTTGGGAAGACATTTCTAGCGTGTTTAAGAAATCACAGGGTAAAAAGGATGCTGTGTTTTACACTGAGCAAAGTCTAAAGAGCTACCAAAACCATCAGAGTCAGTCCCAGAACGTCAGTGCTGCTCCAAACGCAGGCCAGGAAACTCAGTATTAACTGGTCAGCTTGAGATCCCCACCTCCTTACCCCTCCATCCCTAGGATGCGTAACTGTAAGTGCCCCAGCCTGACCAGTCTTCTCTTTGCCCTTTATAGACCAGTTATCGTGCAAAGGGCGAAGGGTTTTCTGCAGGAGCCTTGAAACCATACAGTGAGTGACTAGCTCTCAGGGCCCCCTACCTCCAATACTGCCAAGTCCTTCGCAGCTGAAGTTTGGCACCAGTGACTTCAGATCTTTTTTTCAGTTACTTCCTGCTTTTGTCACCTACATCCACCCTACGGTTCAGCTGGTCTCCTGAAAATCTGTCCCATCCACTCCACAGGCCCATTACAGAATTAGGCTGTCAGTTGCCAAATTCCACAGATGACATTTTTTTATTTGGGTGAGGGGATGACAAAGATCTTTCCACTACAGAACCAATCTTGCCTAATCAATTTCCTTTCCATCTCATTATTTTTGCTACCCTACTCTAATGTCACTTGCTTTAACAGGCAGGTGCTGCCCAGGCTATAAGGAGCCATCAGGTTTGGAGCCACAAGACTGTTTGTTTCCAACATGCGGCTTCTAAGGCCTTACTTCTTCTACAATCTCCCAACTACAGAGCAAGCCCAGTGAGCTTTTCTCCCCTAGATAAAGAATATTAACTTTAAAACACAAACTTGGGCACAGCCTGACTTGGAGCCTTGGTACTTGTCAGCAGTTAAGGGAATGCTTTGCAGAGATTCTAATTCCAATCAGCGTTGGTAAAAAGAAACAGGTCTTTCCCAGAAGAACCTGTAGCATTTTAGTTGAATAACAAGGCTGAAACGGTGGGGGAAAGGAGTGGGGACGTGGGGGAAGAGAAACATGCTCTTCTTGACCTCATTCAATAGTCTTGTAATCAAATGGACTGTAAATATTCTGCTCTTCTGAAATCTCATGTGACCAAAAAACCCAAAACCAAAGGAAAACTTCCCATTGCCAGAGATCCTGTTGTCAGGTGATCTTCAATACCATCTGCTTCCCTCTAGGTATGTAAGTAATGGAGATTGTAGGTCCCTGGTAAATAAACCTAGAAAAAAAATAAAAAACAGAGATCAGATATTGCTGCTGTTTCACTCACCGGTCTAAGGACTATACCTGGAAAAATGTAATGTCCTGAAAGCCTCTCTACTGGCTGACCAAAATGGCTGGCCCTGACACAGTGAGAAGTATTGGACCTTTCAGATCCTCTCATTCTGGTCACCTTGCTTTCCCGTCTCCCTGCATCTCACTTGCCCCGTTTTTACCTGCCAGTAGCTGACAGATTGTAAGAATTGGAGATTAATGCTGCACACAGATCGGAATCCGCTATTCCAATTTGCTTTAATCTACAATGGCTTCTAGTGGCATAAAACAGTAGTTGCTTAAAAAAAAAATCAGACTAATTCAACTAGGAAGGGAAAAGTAAAATGGTAATAAAGGGTACATCCTCAGTACCCTCACTGCCGTCGATCTTTTAGTGATCAATTTCTCGCGTCTTGTAACGACGTGAGAAATCGATCGCCAGTGCTGCCCCCGTCAGCTCCAGAACTCCAGCTTGATGCGAGGCGTAAGATGGAGTCGACGAGGGAGCGTGCCGCCGACTGCTGCCGCTGTGAGGACGGCAGGTAAATCGGCTGCAGATACGTAGCTGAAGTTGCGTATCTGAAGTCGATCCCCCCGCCAGTGAAGACCAGCCCAGAATGAATGGATTCTGAGATCAGATACTTGGTAACTGGCATGGGCGGAAGTGACTGTAGATACCACTGCAGAGAGATTTAAGTATAGAAGTACTTGTTTCCAGTCCTGATTAGTCTGAAATATTGGTCTTTACAACTCACACATCCCTCAGCCTAGTAGTGTTCTTGGCACTGATCCAGGACTGGCTATAGCAGGTCTGGAATTCAGAATGCTGTTTTCCTTCTCCAAAACATATTCACAGATAATCTATGTCTTTATCTTGGCAACATGCTATTTCTACATGCCCAAACTGTATTCGATCACTGAGATCAGCCACGTAACCATGCATAGAACCACATTATATTTAAGTAATGTAACTACCTCCTAAAAGGGGTCTGCCATGGTGTGCTGGATGAGTATCTATTAAGACATGAAAGCACCTTTTTCTGAGGCTCCATATGAAGCGCTCTTGAACATGCCCATTTAAAAACACTTTCAGCGGTGCATATACATGGCAAACTAAAGGAGGAACAGTGGGGATGTCACACTCAGGTATGAACATCTTCAATTCACTAATAGTGAGAAAGCATCTTAGTCTTCTCAAGTTGTGCTGGAGGCAATCAAAACAATCCCCGTTGCTGTACACACAGTGACTGTTTCTTACTGGCTGTGAATGTTAACTCTCGGGGATGTTAGATTCCACCTCTGCGTGCTAATTGCTGTGGTCTGCAAGTTAGCTCACTCATGGGACCTATGAACAGAATGGGGAGTCTAATTTCAAAGGGGCTAGACTGGCAACACGAGAAAGTTCATATGCCTTCGTTCCACGTTTGACTTGTAACTAATCACTCGAGGTCACACACTTTGTTGCTTCTGCAGACCAAGTTCATTGCACACACCTGTCTAGTCCTCCCACAAGCTGATGTCTGCACTAACCAGATGTCAACTGCATTCCCTGACATTCTAAAAGTGATTGGAGGGGGTGTTCAAAAGTTCTCATGTTACAGCCCAACAGAGAAATGCCATCATGAAGAGAGCAGGGATGGCATGGGGGCAGTCTCGCAAAGGACATCAGTCAGTTATTTTTGGTAGCAGTGTTCTTACTAATGCGGGGGAGGAGAGATTAACCTGCATGTTCTCATATTAATCATATTATCTTACCTGCATGTGAAGAAAGGGCATGGAAGAGGTGGAGGAGGGATTTAATTACTATGTTAGCATGATATAGAACCTAGCAAACTGCTTAAGTGTATACAGAAACAACATAACCTAATTTCCTTCCCTAATAGGGTTACTGGACCAGGAAAGAGGGCAGAAGCAGTAGATGTAATATAGCATGCTGTTAGTAAGGCTTCTGACACAGTCCCACATGGTGTTCTCAGAGGCAATGTAGGGAAATATGGTCTAAAGGAAATTACTATAAGGTGGGTGCACAACTGGTTGTAAGGCTGTATTCAAAGAGTAGTTATCAAGGACTTGATGTCAAACGGGGAAGGTGTATCTAATGGGTCCTTCAAAAGTCTGGCCTGAGTCTGGTACTAGTCAGTATTTTCATTACTGACTTGAATAACAGAGTGGAGAGGATGCTTATAAAACCTGCAGATGACACCAAGATGGGAGGCACTGCAAGCACTTTGGAGGACAGGATTAGAATCAAAATAACCATGACAAGTAAAGAATGGGTCTGAAATCAATAAAATGAAATTAAGTAAAGATAAGGACAAAAACCTCCACTTAGGAAGGAAAAATCAAATGCCCAACTACAAAATGGGGAATAACTGGCTAGGTGGTAATACTGCTGAAAAGCATCTGGGGGTTACACTGGATCACAAATTATGAGTCTACAATATGAAGTTGTGAAAAAGGCTAATATCATGCTGGGGTATATTAACAGGAATGTCATATGTAAGACACTAGAGATGTCCTGCTCTATACAGATGGTGGGGCCTCAGTTGGAGCACTGTGTCCAATTGTAGGCACCACATTTTAGGAAAGATGTGAATAAACTGGAGAGAGCCCAGAGGAGAATTACAATAATGGTAAAAGATTTAGAAAACCTGATTTATGAGGAAAGGTTAAAAAAATTGGGCACATTTAGTCCTGAGAAAAGAAGACTGAAAGGGGACCTGATAAGTCTTCAACTAGTTATGAGTTGTTAGAATGATTAGGGCAGTTAAGCTCTGGAATAGGCTTCCGAGGGACGTTGTGGAATTCTCATCATTAGAGGTTTCTAAGAACAGGCTGGATAAACACCTGTCACAGCTGGTCCAGGTTTACTTCATCCTGCGACTCCCACAGAAGGCTGGCCTTGATGACCTCATGAGCTCCCTTCCAGCCCTACATTTCTGTGATCCCTTATGGAATTTCTCAGAAACCATCCAAAGGCCCACACACATGAAGGGGTGAAGTTTATCAATGGCCAAAGGTTAATGAATCCAACTCAGGTTGGTAGTGAGCAAGAGTCATTATTGGCTAGTGGATGTCTGGGACCTGTGGGAAATGGGTGGATTTTTTTCAGACCAGTTTCCAGGAGACAAGCATCCAATCACAAAAGCAACATGTGGCATTAATTGTAGTCATATTGATCAGAGAAGAGAAGGGATGAGCTATCCTTTCACCCCTCAAAAGGCCCCTCCAGATCAGTGTTGAGATCTTTTCATTCAGCAATCTGGAGCTTAGTCTGTTCTGAGGATAGGGACATTTTTTCTCTCCAAGGCTGTTAATCTAGCACTTTTAAAACTGAACTCACAAATGAAAGACAAAACAGCAGACTGCTCTTCACTGGCCTGCAAGTTATTTGTGGGACTTTGTTAAAATGTACTAAGGCTGCTTAAGTTAATAATTTTAAATTAATGGCCTTCCTTTGTTGTTCTATTTTAATCCCAGATAGGACTGGACCATAGCCAATAGCTCAACATTTAATTCATCACTGTGATACCTTGTATAGGCCCCACCCTGAGGGTGGAAGGGCAGTGGGACCAGCTGTGGGGAATTACTGAATTCCTTAGGAAACAGGAAGAGAGCAGTAAGGAGAGAACAAGCAGAAGGTGAAGCAGGGGCTGTAGTTTCTTGGGGCTATACTGAACCAAGACACATGGACTATTTTACTTTGGTCTGAGGTAGGTCACTTTTTTCTGGAACCTTGAAGTGAGCAGAGGAGGAATTTTTTATCTGGCCCTTAAAGGGGTAACAGTTTGGGGTTGCTTTGCTTCCTTGCCTAGGTGTTTGTAATCCTGATATGCAAAGTGGTGTTTGTTAATCCTGGTCTGAGTGGCCTACTATAACCCCTCCCACAACTGTAAAAATCCTAAAGATCTCTCCTGAGGGAATGGAAGGTAGATGGGAGGAGTAAGGAAAAACCAGCAATCTCCTGTTCTCTGGCCACAACTCACAATTCCTCTGAAAGGGTGATTCCTGAAAGTTAAGAAGCTGGTGAGACAGTGTTGTAGGAGAAACCAATTCCATTTTACCTTGCATTGTGGCTGGACCTTCAGCTATGGAGTTAGTACTAGCTTGTTTGCTTTCAGAAGCCTGGTCCATGTTGCTGATGGGTAAAAAATTCACCTCCAAGATGCACAGTTAAGCCAGTTTAAGCACCAACAGAGACATCTGTAGGTCAATGGAAGAATTCTTTCACCCACCTAGCTACTGCTTCTCAAGGCTGTGGAAATACTATGGTGACAGAAAAACCTCTTCTGTTGCTGTAGTAAGTGTGAAGCTGCAGCTGTGCCACTGTAGTGTAGATATACCAGTCTCCTGTCTTCAAAGAGGGTCACTAAATTACTTCCTTCCTAAAGGGACAGTGGGAGTACAATCCTTGCCTCTACTCCTCTTCCTCTCCAACTCAGTTGGTGGCTGATGACTAGCAAGCCACCTTTGTTAAGTGAGTGGAAGTGTCTAGAGATCTCAGCGACTAGAATGTCCGTCACTGCTAAGTGTCCTCATTTCTGCTCCAGCTGGAGAGCTGCAGAATATGCAAGGGGACCACAGGAGATCTGAAGATTGTGCTAGTCACTGCAGAGGCATCAAGACCTAAGCAATTTTATTTTTGAACATGAGGATGATAGATGAGAACAAATAGTTAATTTGTTTTAAAGCAAGAAGATTGCTAGGCTTGTTTGTGAGATCCCTCCCCCTCCCTTCCCACGCATCTGGCCCTCGAGGCATTTCCCCAATGGTGGTGTGTGTTTGGGTTAGTCCGTTTCAGCACCTAGTTCAGTAAACTCATTAGGACAGAGGCCCACTGGAACTCTCAATTAGCTGAAGGAACCCCTGAGCCGAACACAGCTGTTAGAGCACACAGTAATTAGCAACTACCTCTTAGGCCTTAATTTCTTTACCAACTCTCTGAGAATGCCTCTGAAACTAGATCCATGTGGCTACAATTGGCCTCTAAAGAGAATGGGGTTCAGCTGTGACTTCTCTAATTAGAGGATCAGAGAACGGATAGGGGCTACTGATCTTATGAAAAGGACTACAGTAAGATCAGGGGAGTGGGTGAATTTCTGGCTGAGAGCTGCTGGTCAGTGTATAGACAGCAGCTTTCTATGTCAAAAGTTGCAAAGTGGGAGCAAAAAAAGCACATGAAGACAGACACAAGAGAAGTGTTTCAGGAGTTCTCCATGGACAGACACACACAATGGCATCCTCGTCCATACTTGGCACAAGACAGGGACTGAGGAGCAGCAATTCAGAAAGGAGATACCTTCATAGAAATGATAGATGGGTATCCATGGACAGCATACTGAGAGGCAGGAGAAAAACTGCCCCCTCACTTAATCACAATGTGATTGGTGACCAGGCAACTAGTCACCAGAAAATGGTAAAGACGCTCAACAGACAAACTCCAGGGGAGAAGTGAACCTCTCTACTTCTTTTTCAGAATCAAGGTGGTAGTTAGAGGCTGAAAGAAGAAGTAGGGCAAGGAGTGGTCTAGTCTATTGGAATATGTCAGTCTCAGAGAAAGAAATCCCAACAAATCATTCCCTGCCCACTACTCCACCCGGGCTCCAGCCTGCCAAGTGTTCTTTACAGTCAGACCACTCTTCACATTCATTCACAGAAGCTCTTCCACTGGCTCGTTCCCTCACCTAGCCTCTCTCACTGCTGTGCTAGTCAAAGGCTAGAAGCTACCCCAGAGCTCCAATATGAACCTCCCCCAATTAGAGCAGAATGCTCCTCTGCTAGTGCCATGGCTGAACAGCACTTGTTTAAAAGTACTCTGAGCTGTAAAATCCACAGATTTAAGTGGCTTGCTTTGAAATTTGCTGCTCCTCAGAAGGGTGCAGATAGGCTCAGTGGTCCAAATTTGGGGGTCACTTGAAGAAAGGACCCTCAAGATACTCAACCTCCCTTCCATTTTACAAAAATCACCTGGTTCTTACAGCTTTTCTGCATCACACACAGGTCTTAAACCATCTCTAACCATTCCCCAACTGCCCTCAGTTGCTCATCTAGTGCATGGCACCTCTTGCCCCTTTCAGGAAGCACTACTAGAAAATGTATTGATCTGAGATCTCCACAATGCCATATGCCAAAACTGACAACCAAAGAGCATATGGCAAGAGGGTTTCCAGGCAGCTTGCTGTTACAGTGAGTGTGTGGCTCAAGGGCACATGCTGTGGACAACAAACCTGAGACATCCATGCATGCTGTGTGACCCTTGCACTGGCAGAAGTCTGCGAATGATCAGTGGGCATCGTGCTACTATCTATCTTGTCAAAGGGGTTGATATTGTCTGCAACGCATCCTGAGTAGTTCAGCTCATTGAGAAGGGCCTCTAACTACTTTCTGAAAAATTACATGTGTTCTATGCAGCTGTGAGAGAGAGAGTGCTGGATCTGTGGCTACTCTTCCACCTGCAGCATTATTAAAGGGGAGTACCAGTACTGACTAAGGAGGATGAAACAATGATCCTGTAGTTGCCTAAACTCACTCAGCACCTAACTTTTTCCAAGTCAAAGTTCCCTAAGCACCTGTGTTTCTGCCTCTAAACACATGCACTGCTGCCCCCCCCAGGTGACTGGATGCCTGTCTCCTGCCTAAGCTCCAGAGTGATGCACGAATTACAAGCTGACAGGTATTGGACTAAGTCATGTGCTCAGAGGTCATCTACCAGAATAGGTCCCCTTCAAAATCTGGCTTGAGGAGGTGGTGGTGAGAGTCAGGCTCACTTCGAAAAGAAGAAGTGTCTCCCACCTCTCAGGAGAGTTCTCTAGCCCTTGAGCTATGGGATATTCTGCTATGGGACTCCCCCAGTTTCTCCTGTAGAAGCTATTGCACTCTGGGTAAATAATGAGAAAGTGGTTAGAGCAGGGGGACTGGGCCCAGAGTTTTGCACCTCCCATGTGGGTGCCCTAACCCCTGGACTACAGATAGAGAATTGGAATAGCTCGGTCTCTGGTCTATGATAGTCACTGAGCCAGAGAGAGGGAATAACTACAGTCCAGTAGTTAGGATATTTAATTGGGAGGTGGGAGACCCTGGGCTCAGTTACCCTGAGTGCTGGAACAGTGCAAGCAAGAGTGGGATGGAAAGGAAGGAGGGTCAGAACTATGTGGGGGGGAAGATGTGGAGGGGCTCCAGCTGACCCCCCCCAAAAAAACCTCCCCTCTAATTATAGGTATTTGCATCGCCCGTATCACAGTCATTCACGTATTTCTCCTCAATACTCCTTGGGCCAGTGTTGCTGTTCTCAGTTTTACAGATGGAGAAGTGAAAGCCAGAGACTAAAAGTGGTCTATGGTCATACAGGGAGTCTGCTGCAGCACTGGGGATGGAGCCCAGATCTCCCATGTCCCAGCCCCTAACCACTAGACCAAGCCTTCTTTATGGCCGTCCTCCAATTTCTGCCCTTCCCTTCAAAAGACATCCCCTTAACTCCATGCCATTCCCAGCACAACTCCTGCTTCCTCGCCTCAGCTCCTCAACCTGTGGGTCCCAGGCTGATGCCTGCCTCTCCATGGGGAGGACAGCTGAGGAGGACAAAGCAGGCTGTGTTGGACAGAGAATGCAGAGGCAGTGAAAGTTACCAGCACCCAGCCAGTGCCTTCTGGGGACAGGCTAATATTAGCTGAGGCGGCTGAGACAGTGCAGGGAGAAGAGCTGGGTGCTGAGACACTTTTTTAAAAAGAACAGTTAAATAAGAGAGATTAACCCAGGGTACAGGTTACCCCATGGCCCTTCCCTAACGTGGAGAGAGGCTACACAAAGACCAGGATATACAGTTAAGATAAACAGCACTGCAACCTTAACTCTGCCCCTCTGGAGCTGGCAATAGACACTGGGTGTTATCTTCATGCATGTCTGCCACAGTCACTGTTCTAGATATATAGCCCCATGGAATGGTGGAGGGATTAGCTAGAGCAGCCTGACAACTGTGATCGTTATGGGGTGATCTAGGGAGTCTGAGACCCACTCCCTCCTCACTATGTGTGATCCAAGGACAGAGGTGTATGTATCTTTAAGGATACAGTATGCCTCATTTCAGTGCTGCACAGGGCCTTCTTGCCCCAGGGATTATCAGCAGTGAGGTGGGATAGGAGTGAACCGTGGGTTTAATGACTGGTAAGTGAAAGCGTAATGTTGGATGGAATGCTGTCCGTAAGGGCAAAGGGCTTGTAAAATGTGGTTGTTTCTGTGGAGCAGACACAGTGTGTGTGGTGAAGGCAGCTCTTGTTCAGTACATCTCACCTAAACACAAGTTTTGCTGTAGCAAAGGAAAGGTGTTAGACTTAGTCCTATAGTGCTCACGTGGCCTAGGCCCTGAGTGTTCTACACTACCTGCAAAAGCAGGGCACCAGCATGTGTGTTACGGCAATATTACAGCATCACTCAAAGAGGACAAGGTTAAGCTTGTAGGGGGATGTTTTTTAGCTCTATTCCTGTTTGCAGAGGTTTAAGTTCAGTCACTCTTGCTTCTGGAAGGGCTCAAGGCACTACCTGGTAACCTTGAACTTTCTGGACATGTGGTAGTTGTGTAATACCCAGTGCTAGCAACTCTGTACAGCCCTCCGACCACTCTTCAACTGTTCTAAAATAACACTTTCCATTCTCAAAGTACAGCAGCTCTTGAAGCTGTTTCAGGTGAGCATTAATCAGGATGTTTATACCTTTTGAAAGGTAAGTTATGCAAGATTACTCTAGGGGGACTAAAGCCTCAGCTATCAGAACAGCACAGGAGAGATCTTGCCTTTACTCATCTTATCTGCTTAGCTCTATAGTTAAGGTTACTAGAACCACTGTGATGAGAAACAAACCAAAATTCACCTGAGCAGAGTAAGGTCTCTAGACAACTCATCCCTGCCAGAGTGCCCATGGTTCCTGGCCATATAACCATTTAACTATGTCCAACACTAAATTGATGTCCAAATATAAATAACTTGCAACCATAAGGGTTGGTTTGCTGCCACAGCTACACAGGAAGAGGGAATCCCACCGCATACATATTCCACAGCGGCCACAACAATAGAATGCAGTGCACAGCTGGGAAAAGGGGGAACTGATACCACTATTTGTGGCATTCTGGGCTGTGTAAGTAGGAGCATTGCCAGCAAATCGAGGGATGTGATCATTCCCCTCTTTTCAGCATTGGTGAGGTCTCATCTGGAGTACTGTGTCCAGTTTTGGGCCCCACACCACAAGGAGGATGTGGAAAAATTGGAAAGAGTCCAGCACTTATTGATGAGGGGACTGGAGCACATGACTTATGAGGAGAGGCTGAGGGAACTAGGATTATTTAGTCTGCAGAAGAGAAGAATGAGGGGGGATTTGATAGCTGTTTTCAAGTACCTGAAAGAGGGTTTCAAAGAGGATGGACCTAGACCAGGCCTGCACAACTCAGAAAGCAGCAAGGGCCATGTTGCTGCAAAAAAACCCAGCTGCGGGCCAAAAAGCCCCACCCTCACCCTACCCCCATCTGCTTCCCCCCACCCCACAGCTTGCCCCACCCCTACTTACCCCCCGCAGGCTGCATGTGGCCCCCAGGCTGCATGTTGTGCAGGCCTGATCTAGACTGTTCTCAGTGGCAGCAGATGACAGAACAAGGAGTAATAGTCTCACGTTGCAGTGGGGAAGGGTTAGATTGGATATTAGGAAAAACTTTTTCACTAGGTGGGTGGTGAAGCTACTGGAATGGGTTACCTAGGGAGGTGGTAGAATCTCCTTCCTTAGAGGTTTTTAAGGTCAGGCTTGTCAAAGCCCTGGCTGGGATGATTTAGTTGGGATTGGTCCTGCTTGGAGCAGGGGGTTGGACTAGATGACCCCCTGGGGTCCCTTCCAACCCTGATCGTCTATGATCAAGCCATGCATTTTTTCACCAGAGTACAGAACAGGAGGATAACTGCAGAGTGAACAAGGAAGGAAATCCTGTGCATCTCTAGCCACAAAGGAACTGGCTATGCTGCTTCTGCCCCTTGAGTGTTGCTCTGCACCAAGGAACATGGTAAAATTACAAGGGCAGAATCAGACGCACCAGATGGAATCCACATTAATGCTGACAGTTACTTACAAGTAATATTATGCAACCACATTCGGGCTTCCCGTCAGCCTACCCCTTGAGGCATGGAGAGGTTAAGTACTTGCTAATGTGTAATGCAGGTGCAGTAACAATGCTAAACACCTACAGGAATCAAGGGATTAACCTGAGGTCACCCACTGGCATCACACAGCTCCATTTCTGGCTGTATTAGAATGACTTCTATATCACATACCTAGAAAAGGAAAGGTTGTAAAATTGTGCACAAGACCTTAGGTAACAGTGACAGCACCCTTCAGAAGCTGGGGTCCTGTGAAAGTCTTACCCTGTGTGTCTACTCAGAGGAGGAAAAAATATTCCTTTTATTTTAGTGAAATATGCACACCAACATTGCAGGGAATGCCTTCTACTCTTACAGAGAAAGTCTCTCTGTGTGTGTGTGCGTGCGCATGCGTGGAGTCAGGAGCAACAACTAGGAGAGTCTGAGTAACCATGTGGGACAGACAGCCCTGGGATACTCAGCCAGGTTGGTAAAACCAGGAGGAAGATCACCTTCAGCCCATTGGTTCTGGCTGCCTTCAGCATAACAGCAAGAACACTTTCCCATGTGAAACCATAAATATTGGTTAATATAAAATCTGCTGAGTGGCAGATTCGCACTATGTGTAGCATAAGTGTAGAGACATGAGCCCCCTTGAACCTTGAGAAGCTGGAAGGGGGTAATGCAATACCAAGAATGGGCAAGCTCTGTCTGGTACCATTGTGTGCTGTTTAAGCTAGGACATGAACTAGGTCTGAAGTTGTTTTTTTCCATTTAACTCTTCAGACAGAAATGAGAGGCCTGTTCTGAATGGCAGATACAAGGTTCATAAGGGTCAAAGTAACATTTGTTGTAGGAACTGACTTGTGGTTAAATGCTCAACTGCTGAGGCGCCAATCTCTGGCACTGATTTAAGTTCATTTTAAGCTTCTCAGGCAGTTTCAGACTTAAGAGTTGGAAATATTACACTAAAACTCAGTAACAATGAGAGACCTATTGTGGATTTGAAGGTGTGAACTCCATTTAAAAAGCCATGCATGTAAGACCACTGCTGCACAGTGAAGAAACCAGAGAAATTCTTCCCCATCATGCAACATGATGCACCAAGTCTACAATGAACATATGGCTGGCATTCAGCTGAGCTATGGGGGACAAGCAAAGCACGGCCCCTATGGCACATTCAATTTAGTTACAGTAGTAATCACCTCCACTGCAGCTGGGTCACTAAAGGAAACATTTGGTGAAGATTAATTGTTGGCTCCATCCATAGATAGGGAAGGGGGGAATCTGAACAGGCAGCTAAGGTTTTAAGTAAACAGCTGCAGGGTAGGACTGTCCTCTCTGTTCTCCCTGCATTTACTATTCTGCAGATATGTGCAGAATGGATTTTCCCCAGAGGGCACTGGCTTGTTACATAACTCAGCAGCATTGTGTTAGCAGAGCATGAGTGATCACAGATGGCAACAGCAGAGGCAAAACATGGACCACTTGGGAGATGCATGATGCCAGGTGCCTTAAAAATAGAATATCCCCAACCCCCGTGGGAGGAAAACATCCACCTCTTCCCTTAAAACCAAAAGGTGAAGTACACTGTTTGGTAGCATTTAGTCAGAACTGATCCTTACTGGTTCTGGTATCACTAATCAGACCAGAACTGGTAAGGATCAGTTATCACTAAAGTCCATTTCAAGGGTTCACAATTCTGCTCATTCATTCTGAACACCTTACCTCAACCACATCAGGAACCTGCATTATACATAGCCAATGATCCACTATCCTGTGCACTAGAGCAGCCCCATTGTTCAGTCACTCACTGTGATGTACCTTTTATCACATACATGGTACTAAAGGGTGAGTATCTAGAACAAAGTCTCAGCTAAGGGTGTCTGCTTTCCTGGGTTAAGTCAGATTCTTACCAAAAAAAAAAAAATCATCACAGCAGCACTTCAGCTGAGAAAATCAGCTACTGAGGGAGGCTGGTAAGAAATGCCCCAAATAACGTACTTGTCTGGGCACATTCCAAACCGGTGTCTAGAGACAGGGGAGGGAGAGCACATTATTATTACATAATCTCTGGAATGCTCACTTCAGGTCAAGGCAAATCAACAGCAGCGAGGAAACTAGAAGCCAGGGATGCCAAAGTGCGCTTAACTCATCCTGTTGTACATGCATATTATTGCAGAGGCCTGTCTCTAGTCTACGGGTTGATCTAACCACATGCTGCACAACTTCACCATGAGGGGGGAAAACAGTGACATGTGCCAAGGCAGCTCCAATTTGTAATTTCCTTTAATATTTAATTTGAGTATGAGCTCCTCAGTCTCCTGACCACAGCAAGCAGAACAGGTGGGCTAAGTTCCAGGTTAGTCATTTTTCCACTAATGAAGTGTCACAGATCTCCCCTGAGCAGCATTATATAGAGCGCACTGCAGGAGCTTTTGAAAGACCAAGCTTCTCCAAAGACCAGTTTTACTTTCATCTTCCAGATCTGCAGTTTTCCAGTTTCATCTCAGTTCTTTGGCTGGGGGAGTCTCTAGTAACTGCTTTTGTTTCTAAATGGCTTTGCCACAAATAAATACTTTCCAGTTACTGAGGTCACCAGCTCAATGCAATTCCCTAGTTCTAAAGCTCTGATAGACAAGGCTTTTGGCTACTGGAATCCTTTAGGTTCTGAAAACAGCAGTAGCAAGGGCAAACTGAGAGCCTTGCTTCCTCCCTGAATTTTGGAGTTCCTAGATGTGGTTTAGGGAACTGAGCCTAGAAGGAAAGAGGTTCTATTTAAATGAACTGGGAGCAATCTGTCAATACAATTCTGTAAACTTTCTGCCTGTGAAGGTTTAAATCTCCCAACTGTGCCAAATACAGGAAGATGTGCCTGGCATTGCACAAGTATATTTCACACTAGAGGGAACTCCCTTATTAAGTACTGGGAAGTAAAAATGAAACAAGACCAATTACGTTCCTTCTAGGTGAAGCAGGCTTGTGCATGTTGAACACTCACCTGCCACTTTACCCAGTGCGTTCCTAAGCAGTTTGCACAGCTGTTTTAGCTCTTCAATACAATAGGGGTATTATCAGTCCAGTACATTATATTGGGGTGGGAGTGGGTATGCAGAGCCCAGGGGATCAGATGTCCACTGTTCCAGCTTCAGGGTTGCCTAAACCAGGCTCAGCCTGATTGCAACCATTAAGTAGAGGAGGTCCTTTGACATGGAAAGGATGAAGTAGCTGAGCAACACTGTATTGCATTCCAAACCTAGCTAGTGAGTGGAATATGGGACCTCATTATGGGAAGGCCTCTGCAGGTCACCTCAAGTGGCCTCAGAGGACAGCGATGAGTTTCATTTGTGTACAATGAGAGTAAATTGCTATACTACATGCAAAAAATCACAATTAACATTAAGGCTGCAAAGGGAAGCATTCTACTTATCAACATGGCAGCCATGCAGCCTTCTGGCTCCTCATGTGTACACATGATACAAGCAAGCATACTAGTCTTTCCCTGCAGGATCCCTCCCTCTAGTTGGTCAGTGTGCAGAGAATGCGTCAGCAGGAAAGTCTTTGTCCCAGTTGTTTGAGTGGTCCCTGGCCTCACCACACTAGCCAGCTCGGTCAGTGAGGGAGGGAGGTAGGGGTCCTCTCAGGCAACTGAGACTTGTGTTAAGACAGTGTTTCCAACATAAAGTTTGGAGAGCATTAGACAGGGCTGCTGCTAGTTGTGTTTTCCATCTCCTTTTTAAGATTTTTATTTAAATAAAGGTGGATGAAAGCCTCAGGAAGTAGTTCTTACATGAGTCAGTGGATAAATAGCTCTAAGAATATAAAAGACTCCACTGTGCCATTACACAGTACAGTCAATAAGTGGAATGGTGCAATAGGTGAAGGAAAGAGTTACAGAACACTTACCCAATTGCAAAATGCACTAATGCTTTGCCCTGAATTTAAGCAGCACATGTAACCTGGTCCATTCTGGTTTCAAGCTCAAAGGCATCAGGTCGATCCTGTGGGTTAGCAGCTAACATGTCTTTCAAGAGTTGCTTGATCCCCTCAGACATGGAAGTCCTGCGTTTCTGTGGGATATGCAACTCCATCTTTGGGTTTTCTAGCAGTGCTTCCCCAACCGGCACAATCTCTGTGCCCTGCTTGATGTAGGTCCCCAGTAGCTCTTTCTTGGTCTCTGCATCGATGAAAGTTATCCTCTCAATCATGGCCCAGATGATGATGCCCAGGGCAAAGATGTCTGCCTTGGCTGTGTAGTGTCCCTCCCAGACCTCAGGTGCCATGTAGAAGTCCGAGCCGCAGGCTGAAGACAGCCAGTACTTGTTCACATTCACATTTTTGTTATCATTCCCACCTTCCTTGCCCCGAGCAGTCAGGCCAGCACAGACCTTGCTGAGTCCAAAGTCTGCCACCTTGAGAACCGGGGTGCCAGACTTCTCGGTGATCAAGATGTTGTCTGGCTTCAGGTCCCTGTGCACAATATGGTTCTTGTGCAAGAAGGCAATTGCGCTGGTTAGCTGTAGCATGAAACTCTTGTTAGTGGCCGGGTCTGGTCGCCGTGAGAGCACGTATTGATTCAGATCTCCCCCTTCGCAGAACTCCATGACAAACCAGAGATAACAGGGCTCCTCAGCATAGCCCAAGATTCTCTCACCTTAAAAAATAAAACAAAAAAAATAAAATAAAGAGGCATGGTAATGGCAGACCCAGCAAGAAGTTAGTAACGGTAAGGACAGTTATGTTTCAAATGCAGCAGAAAGTCCTGATGAGTCTAGCCAGAGCCGCCCTCACAAGAACATGCTGGTGATCACTGCTAAGTGTGTCATTTGTAAGTTATGCAGAAGGCTGCAGACTAATGCCCTCATCTCTATAGTTTAACTGCTATACATTCCCCCTGTGGAATGAGGGGGTATAGAATATTTTTCACTTCCAGTCACAGATGCAACCATACCCTAGACCAACGGTCAGCAAACTGGGGGGGGCGCACACTCCAGGGGGTGCATGAGACCACCCACGGGAAGCTGCAGCAGCCCGGCGCCAGAGGAGGAGACCAGCTCTGGCCCCAGGAGCCACGGCTGCAGCCCTGCCTGGAAGAGCCGGGCACGGCAGGACCAGCCCCAGGGGGGCAGTTAAGGGACAAGGAGTGGGGGTTCTGAGGGGGGCAGTCAGGCAGGAAGTGGGAGGGAGTGGATGGGGGTGGGACTTCCCCCGTGGGAGTGCCTGCTCAAAAAAATTTTCTACTAGGGGTGCAAGGTCAAAAAGGTTTGAAGACCCCTGCCCTAGACAACAGCTTAAAGGACCGTTTGCTTTAAAAGTTGTTCTACCAGTGACACAGAGGAAGTAAACATGGACCCACCCTCTGTAGTTTCTAAAGAGCTCAGATTGCAAGTGAACAGTTTTATTATCAGTTCTGCAGGCTCCACCTGGAATCTGAAAACCAAGCTATGTTTTTCAGCTTCTGCATTTACTACCAGTAAGATTTTGCAGTTAGAATTCTCAGCCTTGCTGATGATGTAGAGTCTGGTGGCACCTTAAAGACCAACAGATTTATTTGGGCATAAGCTTTTGTGGGTAAAAAAACCACTTTTTCAGATGCATTTTTTTTTTTTTTACCCAGGAAAGCTCATGCCCAAATAAATTTGTTGGTCTTTAAGGGGCCACTGGACTTCTCATTGTTTCTAGTGGTAAGGGAAAATGACTTTTTGCTAACATAGGAGTATATTGGTAAAAGTCCTCATATAGACACAGTTATACCAGTACAAAGCCTGCTGATTACCATTAGAGGCTATTTAGGATGGTATCTGCTCCTACAGCCATATTCCCAGCAGGGAGGGGAGGAATCTTGAACTGTTTGCCTTCTAGTAAACAGCACCTCCTGAATAGTGAATTAACATGATACAGGAGAGAAGATGGAAGTTGACTTTGGTTATACAGACAGAATAGAACCTGTTAATGCAACTGGAGTGTTTCTTTATAAGATGCTGAGAAATACATTTCACCATAAACCCAGAGTACTCAACTTGATTGCCTCTACTTTTTCTATCAAATCATATGGGCAGAGCTGAAAAGTTAAAGTGTGTTAAATGACTCCACCCCTGCAGCAAATAAACTCCAGAGAACACATGGGAAAGAAACCAGGATTTCCAATGGCCAAAGGATACCAAACAAGCCAAGTCATCAGCTCTTTAATGTCAGTCTCTGTAATGGTCAGTAATTGGTATGGGTAGGTGGAGAGAAATATTAGTTCTCTGCATAAACAGTCTGTTACCATGACTATTGCCATGGAAATTAGAAAAGAAGGATCTTGCTGCACCTCCCTGTCCCATGTGAATGATGAAAGTTAGATCAGAGGGAGGAGTGGGAGGGAGACCCTTTAAACCAGCAGTTCTCAACCAGGAGTCCAAAGCCTCCTTGAGGCCACAAGCAAATTTCAGGAGGTCCACCAAATAGGGCCACCATCAGACTCACTGGAGCTCAGGGCAGAAAGTGAAGCCCTGTCATCCGGGACTGAATCTGATGTCTGAGTGATTTAGTTTTGTGGAATCACCTGTGGTATGGGGCCCCGTGCAATTGCCCTGCTTCTTCCTCCTCCCCTACAATTCTGGCTGTGGCTTTTATGCAGAAACTCAGTTATGGCACAGATGGCTGTAGAGTTTTTATAGCATATTGGGAGGCAGGAGGGGGAGAAGAGAACAACTCAGAAAGGAAAAAGGTTAGAACCCCTGCTTTAAACAAGCCAGCAGGACAAGGGGTGCTGGTGGCATTTGCTGGACAAGCCAAATCAAGGCTCCCTAATAAGAGTACTGTAAAGAGGGAATCCCTCCAAGTTAGACTGTTTGCCACAGACACTCTATTTGGGGAGAGAAAGGTTATTTGTTTCTGGAGATGAAAACTCAGAACAGAAAAACAGCATCCTCTGTCTGAGCCGCCCTTGGTGAGACAGTGGGAAAAGGACATGACAGAATGGAAAACTAAAAACAGAGCTACTGGTCTTGGGAACAAAAACGTTCAAAATAGTTACGTGCACTTAGTTTAGAATTTTATTAACTCACTTTAAATTAAAAGTCTGACAACAATCTTCTTAAGACCCAAGAGTTTGTGTATAACCTGCTCCAGCCCCCTGCAGTGAGATTTTGGGTGGGATGGCTATTCCTGGCAAGGAATTACACTGTTCTGGTAATAACTTTGAACAGCTGTTCTATGTTTTGTGTATTCTATGCATGAAGATGTATGGACTCTGCTTATAACAGCAATGTCACACCCCTTGTGTGCACAGTATTATAAAAGCAGGAGTGCAGGCAGTTCCAGAGTGTAGGGCACATGTGGAAATGCAAAGGCATTCAGATTCTAGTGGTGGTGGGGGGAACCTTCCTATAAGTGTGACCTGTGGGATGGTGGCCAAGCTCAGTCACAAAGCCAGTCAGTTTCCAGCCAGCTGAAATATTGGCTTAGCAATGAAGAAAAAGCCTTCCGTTTAAGAGCAAAGCCAGGATTGTTGAGTTTTGAAGCACATCCTCTGCCACTGGACTCCCACAAGCCAAACACTCTTGTGTCAAGACAGCTGCACCAACAGTAATAGGCCAAGTACAGTGCTAGTAGCTGGGAGTGGGACAATGACCTCCTAGGTCTATTCACTTACTTTCTATAACCCAGAAAATAGTTTTAATTTGTTAAATCACCTTTCTGCTTTCAAAACAAAGAGCCTCCATTTAAAGAGTGACAAAGTAGTAGCTAAAATGGAATTTCCAAAAGTGAAATTAAGTGACCAAGAACAATGAAAAGTTTAGGTAATGGGCCTGATGAGAGCTGGGAAAAAGCAGCTCCAAGCCACCTCTCTTCTCCTCTGATCCTGGGCCAGATGGGGACCAAAATGGCTTTCAGTATAATTTAGGAAAACCCTTAGGAAGCTTTGGACTATGCTGGTTGCAGTGATCCCATAGGCTCTCCTCAGCCCTACCTACTGGCACGTCCTCTTTCCCACACATCCAGGGGAGAGTGGCATTGAACTGGCAATGGCAATATCTCCCCTACATCAAGGCCAATCCTCTATTGAAAGCAGCCCTGAAGGGTCAAGTGGTTTTGTGCTAATGAGACAGTGCAAGTGCTTTGCTTGGAACCAAAGCAGAGAATCTGGCCCACTAGGTTACAACTAACATTACACTCAGGTTGCATGTGCACATTCACAGCACTGTGGCAGTGGGTCTGAAGACTGCCTGTAGCTGAGTTTTGAAGAGGGCACTGATGGGGTTAGCACTCGTGTGGTGAGGACCAGGTTAGGGTTTGTGTGGCAGAGCTACCCAATTGAGACCATAAACTACAGACTATTCATAGGAATCCTATACACACACAGGAGAGAACATTGCCCTTGGGTAGGAACGGAGCATTTTAAATTCTGCTAATGATCCAATCTCCAACTCTGACTTATGTGGGAATTCTACCCACAAACAGCAGCAAGAGCAGGCACCTTGTAGTAGGTGTAGTGGGCAAAGCAACATGGGATACCAGCCCCTCTCGTCTATCCTGTGTTTGCCCCCTTCCTCCTCTAGCCATACTTTCATCCTCCCCTTGATCTTTGCCCTTGCTTTATTTGCACTCTATGGCTTTTGAGGTGATTTGCCCCCCTGCCCCTCGTTGGTGGGGTCCTTCCCTGGTTTTTGTCTCTGTAGGGTGCACGAAAGGACTGAGTTCTAGTTAGTTTTCCTCAGCAGTTTCTGAACTTTGCATAGAGAAAATTACCGGGAATAGTTTCCTTCTGCCTCTGGGTTTTTACACACAGAGGAAGCAGCAGCAGGAGACTAAGAGAAAAGACAACTGATAGACACACTCTGAGACTGATACACACTGTAAGTGTGTTTACATAAAGTCCCACTGAACTCAATGACACTGAACTCCATCCTAAGTGGTGTAGGATGGATAATGTGCACTAACCTCTTCACTGCTGCAGTGAGATTCCCCTGAAACACCTATTGGAACCTCAACATTCCAAAGTGACTGACTTCAGTCAAATCACTCAGCAAATGTAACAGGTACTGAACTGGTGTCCCTTTCTCCATTGTTGCAATTAGATGTAATCTTAAAATACACTCACTAGTTCAAGATACCTGCTGTTAAGAGTCCCATGGCAAACAGTTATGGCCAGCATATTGCACTGAAAACAGATGGCCACAGATACTGGTACAAGTCCGTGGCCTTTGAAACTAACAGGCTATGCACTGCTGTGTTGTAACTAGTGTGCAGGCTGTATAATCATGGACACTTTAGAAGTACTGTGTTTTGAGAGCTACAGCACACAGCCCAGGCTGCTGTGCAGCCAGTCTGTAGCATGCTGGCTGACGTGCTGGTAAGCACTGCCATATCTATGGTCAGCTTCTCTCTAATAAGCTAGTTCTGTACATTGACACCATTGGCTAGAACAGCCAATAGGGCACATGGTCAAACATGAGCCCTGAACATTTGTATCTACAGAGGCTGTGGCTTTGCACATTGCTGATGTGTGTACTTCCCTCTCAGTGGTCCCTCAGTTGAGACTAATGGAACTCCAAGCCGGGTGCTCAGCTTCAGCTGTACTTTCCTTTAACCAGAGATGCTGCATAATGAATTTAAGACATTCACTCTGCTAAAGAATTTGAACCCTACAGTCTAGTGGTCTGTTACTTGAGACTCATCCAAAATGAGGAGCACGAGTTAATCCGCACATCCTGAACCTCGGCATGTTGGCACAACATCTGTGCATGCCTGTAAATAGCCCCGCTGAGGTCATGCAGAATGGCACGGCAGGGATTCTACGTGTTGGGCACATGGGCCAGAACACTGCTGGTGGCGGGGAAGAAGAGGGGTATGATCAAGCCAGTGCCTTGGGTGATTGGGGAAGGGGGTATAGTAGCTTTTGGTGAGGTCTCCCTTGTTTACCTACTTCAAAGCACCCACCAGTACAATATCATTGTATAAGTTACACAGCTTTGGAGGTAACCGAGCTGCAAGCTACTGAAGCTCTTTTTGGGTGAACCGATGCATTTTGGAACATACAGGGGTTTTGAGTTGTGCTATTTGCTAGGTTAAGTTCACTGACAGGTCTGTGATGACAGGATAGGTATGGGGAGGATGGGGGTGCAGGTTCAAGCTGGCTTTGATTGTTACAATGCAGTGCATGTCTCCCTCTCAGGGTAGGAAGGGGATGGGGGTTCCAGGGTGGTCTTCCCAATTTACAGGTTCCTTCAGCAGAATCTAACTTACATATGCAACTGGCTTCACTTGTTGTCATGAGGGACCTCTCTGCCTGAAGGAGGTTCTAGGGTAGGGGAGAACATACAAGAACCTTTCAGGGGAGAATATTGTCCTGGGGAACCTCTTTCCCCAATTTTGAGGGGAGGACTCCACTACGGGGCCTGTACAATGAGAGCCCCGAGGGGAGCCTCCACTACCTTTCTGCCAAGTCTCCAGACTCAGATCAGGCTGGCTCTGCTTATTACAAATGAGGTGGGTCCCACTGGAGGAAGGGGCAGGGCCCCCCAAGGGTGGTACCCATGTGTAGGGTTCTAATTATCTTTCAGAAATTTCTCCCTGAGGAACACGCATAGTTAACTCTGCCTGTTCCTGGATGTTGGAGAAGGAATCCCTGTGAGAGCTATGGAAGCCTCCCTCCTTCTCCTTCCTTGGAGGTGGGGGCATATAGTATGACCCAGGGATGTGGCACAAGTAGAACAGATCTTCCTTATAATTGAGTGGGAATATAGGGGTTACGGAAGGCCCCTGGCTGAAGCTGAATTGGGGAGGGGGATCCTATACCAGATACAGATAGAACAGTCTCTGCTTGGTGCTGTGTGAAGGGTTTATGGAGGATCCCCCTGAGCATATATAGGAGGTAGCAGGGTGGGGTGGGCAGCAATACTTCTCAGGGATCTCTCCACCAGGTGCAGGTAAAGCTGACAGCTTGTTGCTGTATGGGTAGGTATTTTAAAGGGTCGGGGGGTGGGGGGAAGCAGGGGCATACAAGGGTGCCAGGATTGAGTACAGATCCTGTGGGTGGGTCCCAGTAACTTTCAGGGAGGTCTTCACCAGGCTCAAATAGAGCTAGCTCTGCTTGTTGCAGAGGGGGTGATTGGGAGTCACTGTGTGGTGTGTATAGGCGCTTCCAGGGCTTTAGGAGGTGCAGAGTTTGCTGTGGGGAATTTATGGAGATCTGAGACTGGAGTGGGGGCACATGGAATTCCAGGGCTATAGGATCACCGTGTGGGGTTGCTGCAGGGACCATGGTATCTTTTAGGGGGCTCTCAACCAGGTACAGGTAGAGCAGGCTGTGGCTGTCGCTGAGGAGGGGCGGTGGTGTCCTAGGGCTAGGTGTTTTGGGGAGGTCTCCACCAGGCACAGGGGGTGGTGGCTT
>ML677360.1:27251741-27383051 GCA_007922305.1 Dermatemys mawii
AGTGCAGTGGTGTTATGAGGCTGTGTTCGGGGGAGGGGTGTGCAGTGTGGGGTTAATGGGGGAGGGGTGCAGTGCAGGGGTGTTATGAGGCTGTGATCGAGGGAGAGGTGTGCAGTGGAGGGGTTAATGGGGAGGGGTGTGCAGTGGAGGGGTGGGGCTGTGAATGGGGGGGAAGGGTGTGCAGTGGAGGGGTTAATGGGGGAGGGATGCAGTGCAGTGGTGTTATGAGGCTGTGTTCGGGGGAGAGGTGTGCAGTGGAGGGATGGATAGGGGCAGGGTACAGCGGCGGCTGGAGGTGTGAATGAGGGAGAGGTGGAGAGTGGAGGGGTGGATAGTGTGTGTGGGGGTGCAGCGTCAGGCTGGAGGTGTGAATGAGGGAGGGGTGGGCGATGGATGGGGCTATGAATGAGGGGAGGGATGTGCCGTGTGGGATGTGGCTGTGATTGGGGGAGGGTTGTGCACTGTAGAGATGGGTGAATATGGAGGGCTGGGTAGTGTGGAGAGGGGTGCAGTGTCAGGCTGGAGGTGTGAGGGAGGGGTGTACAATGCAGGGATGGGGGTGTGAATGAGATACGGATGGGCTGTGTTGGGTTGGGGAGTGCTGGGCAGTGGGGGCTGTAAATGGAGAGTGGTGGGCTGTGCAGCTGCAGCAGGAAGGAGTGTTTTGTCCTGGGGGTGGCTATGCTGCAGCTGCATGGTGGGAGTAATCAACTGAATTGTTGGGACTGAGCATCAGTCTGCAGAATATGAATTAGGCAGGTTCTGTGATGAAGCAGCCTGGGACTAGGATCTTGGGGGCTTTACATGGTAGCATGTGGGAAGGGTTAGATGGGAAAGGACTGTGTGCCCCGCTGTAAGCTCTGTGTTGTTAGGTGAAGTGTACCAAAGAGATTGTTTGTCTGCCCTGAATAGTTCAATGTTGAAGAGCTCCATGTGTCCGGTACAGTATAGTACAAGAAGAAACATACACACAGCACCAGGCTCTGTGAGAGAGAAGAGGAAAGAGCTTGATTTATATTAATTGGGAGGCCGTATCCATATTTACAGATACCATGGTTTTCTGTGGATTTTAATTTCTGCTATGCCTTTCTTAGGATGAAATGACAAAAACTGAACAGTACTGAAAGGGACAGTGCATTGTGAACATCACTGATCATGAATCTGAAGCTTTAATTCTGTCCAGTGTTACTTTGCTCAGTTATGGAACAGCTTATTCTGATGCTTTGGGTTTCCAGACTTGCGATAAAGAGAGATTCGTTGCCGGAGCTTCTTAAAGCAAAATAAATGGTTTGAGATGACTGCTCCTTTCCAGCAATACAGGATTTAAAGCAGCACCCATCCCTATTACGCCTCGCATCACAAGGCATGGCATTGGGTCAGTGATCTGCCTGACTCAATTGAGGTCATAATATTAAGATTAAGCAGTGACACCCAAGAGTTAATTGGTTTGACATTTCTGTTGGGTGATAGCGTGGCAGTAAATAAATCCAGTACTTAATACACTTGGAGGCGCAGCAGAGGCTCAAGAGCTCTGACAGCTATTTGGATTATATTAAAACAAACAAACCCAAAGACAATTACTAAAGACTGCAAGAAACAGCTGTGAGTCTCCACCTGTAATTACTTCAAAGTCTGTATTCTGCGTTGCAAAGCCCTTCTTGATATAAAGAAAATTGAGCATCTCACAGTGACTCAGTGTATGAGGGTTTGGGTATGCTGTACTTTGTTAACCCTCTGCTCCCAGGTATTGGCCATGTGATTATGGCAAACTTCCCTGATTTGAATCCCTCTAAGTCACTTTTAACCTGGGGTGGTGGTGACGAACCTGGAATCTGACCTAACACCATTGTTACCAGTGGGACTGAACTGAACTGGGACTGAAGTAGTCATTAAACTGCACTCTCTTAATGCCTGTTTTGTGAGGATCTCAGAGTGCTTGACTAGCATTCATGCAACTTGTCTACATCACAGTGGTGTGGGAAGTATTAAGGGCCCAATCCTGTAATCACTTCACTTTGCATAGAATTTCTACTGTGAATAATCTCATTGAAATCAGTAGAGCTACTCATGTGACCACCGGGCTGATTTTTAGCTCCTAAGTGATCATAACGGAGTGGGAAAACTGAAATTCCATAGGCAGCTTTTGCAGAACTGGATTGACATTGTGAGGCTGGAAAAAATGTGAAATATACTGGGACTGATCCAAACTAATCAGTCAAATTCAAGCCAATTTCTGGGAGTCCAAAGTCCATTTTGAGTATCTCAGTCTCCACGGTAGCTATCACTGTGAAGTATATCTCTAGCTGACTGAAAGCTACCACCTGCTGTGCAACCTCTTCCTGGGAGATCCAGGCTATGTCTTCCAGAAAACCTTGTGCCAATTCCCCTCTGGGGAAGATGGGAGATCTGCAGATCATGGCACGCCTTGCCTCTCTTAGTCAAAGCCCTTAGTATCAAAAGTCAATGCAAGGTCCACTTCACCTAGTCACTTTCTGGGATGCCGGTGGCCCTGCCAAACCCAGAGCACATCACTTAGGGCAGCCAGCATGCCAACCAACTGTTGGGAAAACATGGTTTTGTGTTCAGACGGGTGAATAAAATTAACCCTTGGTTCATTCCCAGCCTAGTCTGTGGTTGACGGAGGCATGGGAGGGCCTACTGGGTCCCATTATGCTGTCTCCCCTAGTTTCCAGCTACTTTTATAGATGTCCATTTATTGGTGTAAAGATGGCTAAAAATGCACAAATGCTCTGAAGGGGAGGGAGAGGCTGAAGGAGGACAGTATGGATGGCACGAGGGCCATTCCAAATGGAGCATTCCTGTCAGAGGGTGTTGGTTTCGCCTTTAAAGAAGAGCAGCGATGGCAGCAGATTTCAAGAGAGAATCAGAAGCGGAGCAGATCCCAGGGGTTCCAGTCCTGGGGGGCGAGGAGAAGTCGTCATGTTTGGCAAGGGGAAAGGCAGAAGTGAGGGGCAGCAGAACAAACTCCTAGTGGAGGAAGTCTCCTAAGAGTGCGATTTCCTCTTGCACTTCAGCTGAGTGTCCAAGGTGACCCAGAGGGATTTATACCCAGGCTCCTTATGCAGCTAATTCAAGAAGCATGGACCACAATCCTCCTCCTTCCAGGTACAGACATGGACCATAGAAACATACATTTATAGATTCAGTAGAATGCTGAAAAGGGAGGCATGTTCCTATGCTTGTTTTGTCAGAGCTCCCTTTCTGATGTGTGCAACTGGCAGGCCAGTGCTTTTATGCAAAGCCCTCCCTCAGCCAGCCACTTAAGCTAGGATGCTTTAGTAATAACTGCTTATAATTATCGGTGGAATGTTGTCCTCTCTCATTTTCTGTCCCTGCATTGCTTTCCATGAAGCCTGTTAGCACATTGCCCCTTAGATTCCTTCCTGTGAGTTTACAAATCCTACCACAAAAAAGCTGCTTCTTAAATAAGAAAAGAGGAAAGCTTTCCCTCCTTTTTTCATTCCTCTTTCTTTTTTCTCCCCTGGTGACACTAAAAATGGGCAGGAGGTGATGACCTTAAAGTGAGTTTCAGTATTATTATTTTGTTGGCAAGCCTCTTTTTTTTTAGTTGTTGAAATGATCCCGTCCTGAATAGGATCTGGGGCAAGGATGCTCTGTCTGCAGCAGCATTAGAGAGCTCCCCTACAAATGGTGTGAGGCCCTCGCTGCCTCGTGCAAAATAATACTGGTGATCAGTACATTGAGAAAACCAGGTGCCCTTGGAAGATGGTACCTTTGTGAGTGTTGTGTTGTCTGATGGATTTGTTTGTGCAAGGCGAAGTACAGAATGGCTGGGGCCAGGATGAGGGATTTGTTTCTTAGCCTTTCTGACGTGAACTTGAGAAGAAGTGGGAAGATGAGTTTGATCGTCACACGCTGCTCCAGGTTGGAAAGTCGCTGCCTTAGAATCTTCAGTCCTCCTCTTGCTGCTGGACTGTGTTTAATTTGCCTGCACAATTCATACAAATGCATCTAATTAGCCACTTGCATGCACAGTTATCTCACCTGTGTGCACAATCATAGTACTTGTGAGTTTAAATTAAGCATAAGATTCCATATTTTGCATACCTAGCTTTTTTTCTTTATAAGATCTAGCCAGTAGTGTCCATACAGAGCAGCTAAGACCTCTGTTTTTACAGTGCCATCCAGAAGACACCTATGCATCATGCTCAGTTTATCTCCTACACCTTGGAAGGACAAAGGTTTGTGTAGATCCAGCCAAGATTTGAACCTGTGGCTTCAGGGAATCTGGTACCTAACTCACTAAGAAATCCCACCTCTAAGCAGTGAAGCCTTAAAAGCAAACATGATTCCATTATCATATCGTGGGTCTTATCCTGCCTTATGGTAAATCCTTGTGTTAACAAAACTCCCACTCGCTTCGGGGAACACCTTGATAGAGAAGTTTACCATGCTAAGAGATCCACTGTTACAACACCAATGCCACTATCACCTTCCTTCGAACGGCCAGCCTCCTCAGGAATTGCTGTGTCTCCCTTATGGCTGAGATGCTGCACTGTCAAACATCTTGCTTCTAATTCAGTGTGGCTGAGCAGAAGTTATGTTCTGAAGGCCCGCATGCTCATTACCCAACTCTCCCTTCCAAAAATACTAGGACAGGCTCCAAATGCTGCAGTGACGCTAGAGCATGGGTCAGTGGTTGTGACCATTATGGCAGACTACGATAGCTTTTTAAGAAGGGACTTGGGAAGGAATAGCAAAGGGGAGCTGAGAGGCTTGCAGAGAACCTGTGGACCACACTTAAAGCTTTTTGTGTTTCATTATAATCCACTTCTTCACTCAAGTCTCCAGATATGGGAAGGTGGAGGTTAAATAAAGAGACTTTTAATTCCTTTTTAAGTGGAGGTGTTTATAGGGGAAACATGCTACCTTACATCCCTTGATATGTGCCTACAGGCTTTGCTTGCCTTGGCTGTTGGCGAGGAGGGGGCTTTGCAGAACTAGTTGCGTGTGTTGGCACCAGTGCAGCCTTGTAACAAATAACAGGGATGCCTGCCCCTCCTGCCAAGAGGAGGGCAGTTTATCAGGGCAGGGGATGCTAATGACAAGTTTGGAAGGGCTTGATGGTGCAGTCAGCAGCTTCTTCACTAGTTAATTTTGCCTGAAGGAGGGGGCTGATGGATGGAGATTGCAGTTTGGTGTCAGATCACTGGGCACAGGCTGTGATGGAAGATCTGATTAAACGCAGATTCTGCTGAAGTTACAAAGTGAGAGTAGGTGGCTGTTCGTTTTTAAACTCAATTCCCCTCTAAATCGAGTCACTTTGTCTCCTGCTTCTGAATGAGAGGAGCCATTAACACAACTAACAGCCCAGCCCTCGTGGTAACGTCTCATTAGCAAGGGTAGAGTTCTGAGTTCAGGGCAGCAGAGGCCACCATGTTTGCTTTTAAGAAGCTCACAATATTCTCAGTGACATGTCAAGCATAATGGAAGTTGTGTGATTCTTTTGTTTATTCAGGCTCATCATTTCATAATGGCATCACATAGCTGCTACTGTTTGCACGTGCAAATTATGCACTTTTGTGTGCACAAGAACTAGGTATGAAAATGGCTAATTCGTACAAGTGGACACGCTTGTTGTCTGAATATTTATGATAGGTTTTCTGAAGAACTGGGTCAAGTTTTGTTTTTTTTAACCCAGGCACAGGAACCAGTTGAAGATGCACTTCGATTTCCAGCTGACTGGACTGTTTTTATGTGATGTTCCCTGCACCATCCCCTCTTCCGTCTCCTTAAGGAACACTGCCATTTCCCTACCTACATGAGGCTCTGTGGATAACGTATGGGTCTACAAAACAGGGAATTGCCTCTATTACTGCTGAGATGCTGAACACTCTCAGCTCTTATTGCCTGTGCTGTGTGGAGGGCATTTGATATATTGCAAGATTAGGCCTTCATTCAGTATCCCCAGCTGTAAAAGGAGATGATACCTACATACACAGTGATGAGCTGGTTGTACTGGAGATACACACTTCACATCTCCCTGTGGCCCTTGAAACATAAAGGGTGTTTCTCTTGGGGAAGTACCCATTAAGAAGAGGTATGGATCAGGTGCCTGTGACAAGGAGAATTTAGGGGAAATCTAACATCCTTTCTTCCAGCCTTTCATGGCTCTCCCAGCATTTGCTTTGGTTTTCCAAGAAATTATTTGCGACGTTTTGAGCAAACACTTGTCAGGGCTGGTCTAGGTTTGCTTGGTCCCGTCTCTGTGCTGGGGGCTGACCTAAATGACCTCTTGAGGTCCCTTCCAGCCCTACAGTTCTATGGTTCTATGGACAGTGTTGCAACGGGCATAACGGATGTCTTTGGCTGTGCCTGTGCGGGGGCTAGAAGTGGTTTGGCCAGGAGGGTGAGCTGTCCCAGTGGTCTCTGCGGTAAAGGCATGCTGAAGGGATGGTGTGAGGAAGCCTGCCTTTCCCCTGCAGCTGCTCTGTGGAGAAGCAGAGCGCTGTGTGCCAAATTCATCCTGTTCGACTGAAGACAGTGGACTTGCACTAGGGTTTAATTTGGCTCTTCTCTAGGGCCATCATTCTGGCACCTCTCTCCAGCACTGACTTCAGGTGGAAAGCTGACCCAGGCTGCTATTCTCACCAAGAACATTAAAAGCAGAGTGGCTTGTTTTAGCCAGGTGCATCCTTGCAGAGTTATGTGCCATTGTGGTAACTAAGGAACTGGTCACTTTTGAGCCTCTTGTGAGGCATTCACTTCCTTCATTAGTGACAGCCGCTCATTCGCTTGCACGTCACTTCATCTCAGGCAGTAACAGCCAAGTTCCGCTGAATGGCGTTAATGACGGCACCAAGCAAGGTGTCACGAAGAGCCTCAATTCCCAAGGCTGGAATGAATCAGAATATATTCATAGAGAGAGGCAGATACAGCAGCGTGTATAATAGCTTCATGGTGTTGTCAGGGCAGGAGGCTGACAGCTTGACTCATCCCAGGGGCCTAACCCCTTTATTTGTGCCATTATTTCTTTAGGAATCCTTCACCTTTCACATGTTGCCCTGGTCTACATGGGGGCGCGGGACAGGGATCGATCTAAGATAAGCAACTTCAGTCACGAGAATAGCGTGGCTGAAGTCGACTTACATAGATCGACTTACTGCGGCGTCTTCACGGCATTGAGTTGACTGCTGCCGCTCCCCTGTCGACTCTGCCTGCGTCTCTCGCGGCGGAGGAGTACGGGAGTCAATGGGAGAGTGCTCGGGGATTGATTTATCGTGTGTAGACTAGATGTGATAAATCGACCCCCAATAGTTTGATCTTGCAGTGTCAATCCCCGCCGTAGTGTAGACCTGCCCATAGAGGAATAGCCCACGTGATCGGAGATAGGCTATTTCAGTAGTTGCTTCTAAATCTTACAACTCCACCTATGAAAGCTGCCCAGTTTTCAGGCTGGATTACTCACTGTGGTCTGAACCAACTCTCATCAAAGTCAACAGGAATCTTTCTACTGACTTCAGTGGGCGCTGGATTAGGTTCTCGGGTGGCAAGGCAGGTGGATACCAACCCATAAACATACATTATCCATGACCTGGAGAGGAAAGAGGCTAGTTGTCTCCATTGGTTTATTTAGTCTTGGGCCTCTCTCCAGGGCATGGCAATGCTGGTGCAGTTTTTTAGCTGTCTGTGATGCAGGTGCCTGTTCATCAGCAATGGATTGAGACCCCCCAATCTCACTGGCTGTGGGCCACCAAACAGCTGTCACATGGTGACAAATTCCAGTCACTGCCAACGACCTACAAAGGCTCCATGTTCCTCTTTCAATCCCCTGAGCTACCTGTTCTCCCAGGTACTAACCATGTGTGTTAACCATCTTGTCACCAGATGAGCCCTGTCCAGTGATGGGCAATGGCCTTGGGCAGTATGTTGAGAAGGGACCATGACACAGGACCATTGCAACCCTCTAATAATCTAGCTCCCTTTCCTCACCATCTTGGGAAAATAATACACTGTGTGCAGAGCCATACGTCACACCTGTGCTGCAATTCCCACAAATGCCAGTGGGTAGTGTGACAAAGTTCCAAGTCTGTATTTGTGGGTCCTGCACTTCCTGGCAGATTTAGGGGCCTCAGAAACTCATCTAGGCCCAGAGTGACCTCCCTTTCTTTGTAACTAATTAAGGGAGGCAGAAAAGGGGGGAGCCCGGGCCCTCCCTCTACTCCGGACTCCAGCCCAGGGACCCTAATAGTATCAGCTAAGATGGCTGACCTTTTATCCACAAAACACAATACAATTCCCTGGGCTACTTCCCCACAGCAGTCCCCACTTCTTCAAACTCCACTTCACCCTTACCTCAGGGCCTCCTTCCTTGAGTACGATATGTTGTCCACCACTCAGTCTCACCAACAGCATAACTTCCTCCCACAGCTCCTGACACCCACACCCCACCTGACTGACTGGGAGGTTTTTAACTGGTTTCAGCCAGTCCCTGATTGGCTTCAGGTGTCCCAATCAGGCTAGCTGTTTCTACTCCTTTCTAGAAGCTTCCTGATTGGCCTGAAGTAGTCTTTGTGTGGCTATCCAGGGAACAGGGACCTGCACATCCTGAGGCTGATATACCTGCCTTCCTATACCCTTCTGGTCTGACTCCATCACAGTAGGCAGTTGGCATTGGGTAGTACCAAATGCATTCATTTCACTGTGATCTTGCCCTCCATTCCCTCTCTTGGCTTTTCTCCACCTGTTGCTTCTCGTCACATGCTGAAATTGCAAGCTTTTTGGTAGCAGGGACTGTGTTTATTCTGCCTGGTACAATGAGTGCTGAACCCTGGTTGGGGCCATTAGATACTATCGCAATAAAAAAAAGTGTTTTGAGGATCTCAGAGCACTTTGCAAACATCAGGGCAGCTCACACCAGGCCTGTGAGGTACCAGTATGGCCCTTTCTCACCTACTGCCCCAACCATGATTGTGAATGTAAAATCTGTGCACCACGTGACTCACGGCCATCGCTGATGTTGTGAACGAAGGGGTGTCTACCTGTATAGCACTGGGAGTCACTGGCAGCTGAATCCCAGGGAGTGAGGTTCTCTTTAAAGTGAGTTGGCCTCACACCCAGATGTTTCACACCACTGGATTTTATTCTGGTTTGTAAACAACCAGTCAGTTCCAAATGGCCAATGCAGTGAGGCTTCTGAGCTGGGCTGGGTGGAATCCCGTAATCTTTCATTCATAGCAACAAGGGATTCTTCTTCAAATGAACATTCGGTCCAGGTCCCTGTACTGAGAAGCCTGCCAGGGACTTCCCTTTATACCCTATACTATCCTTTACCTCTGTCCCCCCTCGCCCTCCACTCACTGACTAAATCCTGCTTCACACCTCGTGTAGTCCTAATAGGGCAGCAGGGAGACTGAGGGGTGAACAAAGCTTCTTAGCACAGCCCTTTTCTGGGAAAATTATAGACTGTAATAGGATTGAAACCGAGTTCTTCAGAAATTGCTTTTAAAACCAGCGCGCTCAACAATGCAATAGAATTTTATTGCAGCCATATAGCGTTTGATATCCCTGCTATCGAATGACCTCAAACCTCAATAGGAAAGTTCTCCTTTTCCATTCAATCCCTTAAGCCCAGGCCAGTGGGATATCTGAAGAGTTGTGGTTGCCTGTTAACTTGTAGCTCCTACAATTACCAGATAAGCAGACTTTAATCGACAATGGTAGCAGTAGTGATTAACCAGTGATTTCTTTGTCTAAAGCTTCTATTTAGGCTGGGTAACTTTGTGGCTTTGGGAACATTATGGCTGAGAGGCTCAGAGCCCGAGCTCTGCCTGACCCAAGGGATGCTGATGGTGGAGGTACCACTAAATATGCTTGCTGTCTCCATTCTCCCAGGGACATGAGAAAAACCTCAGCATGCAGCTCCCCCTGCTGGCTCAATTCCCATTCTACAATGCAAGGATTTTTTTTCTTTTGAATCATTTAGTTTTTACTGTGGGCCAATTAATTCTCGCACCCCAGCTTGGCCCAGGGGTGACAGAATACTAAGAACTGCCCTGACTGCGTAGTTACTGCACATTTATAGGCCTGGAATATGCTGAATAAGCAGAGTCCAAAAAGCTACAACCAGTGTTGGGGTGGAGGCTTTGAGCCGGCTTATAAAGCAAGAGCCTCTCACTGTGCTAACTTGTTGTTGGGCTGGTCCAGTTAGTCACTGGATTTAGTTGTAAAAAGGCATCTTTGGCTTATGGGATCTCGGGTGGCAAAACAGCCCAATGTCTCCAGACCCTCACTGCTTCCCCGCACTCACTGCCTTACTGACAGACGGAGGAATTTCCTTCTTCCAATTGAAGAGTGCTGCCTGGTTTCTCCTGAAAGGAGCCTCAAGAAGCAGGCCAGCCGGCCCGCTGAGAAATGAGCTGTTTGAACAGTAGCTGATGGAATCTGGGGCTGGCTGGTGGGAGGTGAACAGCAGGAATGATGGACACCAAACTCTGGCAAATGTTTTGTTCTGACTAGCCGGAGTAGCTTGGCTTAAATCCCAGCTGCCATCCCTCCCCAAGCAGACCTTGTTGTCGTTAGAGTGAAAGTTACTGGGGAAAACAAGCGTGCTGAAGATGGAGTTAAATTATGTTTTACTGACACTGCGGGAGCAGCTGGGGCCAATCCTAGCTCTACTGGGGTCCCCCAAAACTCTGCCACCACCAGAGCTCTCCAATCATCACTCACCGGCGTGAACTCTCATTGGCTGATCATGCCTGGAGGGCGGGATACGCCTTGCTCCTGAGAGTTCTCCGTTGCCCAAGCCCCTTCCCAGCAGGCCGAGAGTGGCTGCTCTGCTCTGCAGTGGCAGACAGCATTGGAGGAGCTGTATGAATTCTTTTCTCACGTTTGGGACCGAACCACTTGGTTGGTAGCAGGCCTCTCTGCCATGGTCTGACCTAAGACATTATCCCCATCTGATTCCCATTGTAAGAAGCTCTGGCTCTTCTCTGGTATGCGAGAATGGCATTGCCCCCACTGGAATATTGATCCAGAGGTGGTCTCTATGTGCTCCCTTGGTACAGGCCTTATTTCTCCTCTGTCGTGTGATTGGCCACCACCGGCATAGGATGGGAGGTGAGACTGATGCCTGTCAACGGGTACCCGCATGCTGAGTGGCTATCACTTTCCTTTCCTACACCTCCCCGCAGCTTGCCTGGTCTCTGCCAGTTGCCTGGAGAAAATCCTCAGCTTCCTTCCAAACCTGGATGTGGGATTCTCCTCCTGACTCCCAGCTGATTTCTTTAACCCCCCATCGGCCCGTCCTGTTCCTTCCCAGCTCCAGGCTCTCTGCCGTCTTGTCAGGATCATTTTGCTGTCCATGGTGCTTAAAGATTGAGCGGCAGTAGGGAGCGTATCCTTGATCTGTGCACTGCAGGGCTAAGTTGGGAAAGTGGGTACAAAGGCCAGGGGCTTTGGGGAAGTGACAGAGGAAGGAGTTTGGCGCACAGTCTTTCTGAGCCAGTATTTAAAGATCTTCTGGAGTATGGTTTATGTCCATGACCCCTGGCTCTCATGCATCTTGAGAGGAGCTCACTGGTCATAGCCAACTTCCCCCTGTCTGCTGAGACTGTCAATAAAGCAGCAATTTAGGGCCAGTTGTCATTTTTAGGATTTTTTTATGATGTAGGAACAAGACCGAGACCAATAAAACTCATTTCCCATTCAGCACCGACATGTGGCCACATGGTGCTAACTCTTGGTCACATTCAGTGTGAACAGGAAGAAAACTAGCACTCCAGAGATGCCATATTCCCATGACCAAACCTTTGAGCCATCTGGTCTCCAAGGGCTGCAGCTTTGTGTACCTGTTGTGGTTCCATCAGGACTGTTCAACCACCTTTGGGAAAGAGCTGGTCTCTCAAAGACACCCCTAGCAAGCAGCAGCGCCCTTTTGCTGGCCAGCAAATTGCAGCAGGACCTCCCATTTGATGGCCACTCTTCCAGGAATTGCTTCCCTGTTGGGCACAGTGGTGGCTATTGCATGGGACTTGCAGCTAGGCGTGGCTCCTGGGCAGTGAGGTACCTGCTTCTGTCTGGGAGTCTGTGCTGGTTCTGGGGTTTTCATCTGCCTGGAGAAATGTCTATGCCCAGCAGACTGCATAAGTTTTCTATCTAGATGCCATTCATACTTTGGTTAGGTGACAGTCCTATAAATACCAATGCCCTGGGATCTATCTTGGTAGACTGAGGAGCAGGTAGTCGGACTTTGCTGGATTTTAAGTGAACTCATTACAATGTAACAGCTCCACCATGTTCTTCCCAGACTTGCTCCGTCTACTGTTCCCCAGTAGGTATTGCATCTGCTCACTCCTCTGCTAGACTGGTGCTGCCACAGATACAACAGGCTTCTTCCAATATAAAGCAGCAGCCCCTTGATGTTCTGCTGCTTCTAGTATTTTGTAGTCCTCGGTGTCCACCTCCTCTGGATTGTGTGGCGGAGTAGGTGCTGGTTGGAGCATGTTGTCTGAACGGTTACGTGGTGTCTCCTGCAGATTTACTGAAGGTGACGCTTCCTATTCCGGGAGGATCATCCTGGCCATCAAAAGGGGGGACTCAGGAAGAAGCTGATTTCATTCAAGGACATTTGGAAAGTTCCAGGGCACTCTGCAAGCTGCTACAAAATTCAGGGGTTTTCAAGCAGCTGCGGGTTGGCCCTGGTGAAGAGGGGCTAGAATAGTAAATGGAGGAGCTGTGTGACATTAGCTGAAATTAACTCCCACTTGTTTTTCCACTAGCCTGCGACTCATGCGAATCCCTCCTCCCTCCTAACCAGCTTTTAACTGCTCTAGTTAAAGAAAACTTAACTTTTCTATTACTGCACATTTGTCTCCTTTCCCCAGGTGCTTAATTACCATTGTCCCAGGGAAATGTCAGCATGACTCAGAGACAGTCTCCCATTAGGAAGAGACAGAGGAATATTAATTACACTTGCTGGTGAGTGGGTTTTCTTTTTTGTCATTTCCCTGGCTCCGCTGCGGACCCTGTAGCTACATGTTCCCTGGCCTGAGCCGCTGAGCGGGTGCCACACGGTCAGTGACCTGAGAGTGTTAGTGGAAGGCAGGCTGTGGGAAATGGATGGGACCCCGGCAATGCAAGATGAGAGGACTCTCAACACTAGCTACAGCAGAGGCTGAAGATGAGAGAGAGAATCTGCAATATAAATTGAGAGTAATAATAAACTCTATCTGCTCTAGGAACAGAAGCAATTTAACTTTCCCCTCTAGCCAAAGGAAACAAACTCTTATTAAGAAATCTTATTACCAAGTACTTTAATCTTTTGGTGAATAACTCACGGCCAGTGCTTGGTCTCCCAAAGCAGGTTTTTCTATGGTGCAGCTGAACTGGTTCAAAGCAAAACAGCTGCGAGGCCTTTCAGGTGCCCTGTGGGGGCTGAATCCCATCTGATGTCCAGGACTCTCTCTGTGAATTCTGAGCTACACCATTAGTCACAGCGCTGGAGTCTCTAAAGATAAGCAGGGTTAATGGGGAGCAGGCATCTCTTCCTCCCTCTCGTCCTTGTTTGTGAATTGCACAGAGCACGTGTGCATTCAATATGTCATACGCTCGGGGACAAATTTATTATTTTTTTTTAAAAAAACCCTGGCTTCTAGTTTTGCACTTGCAGTTGTGTGGGCACAACAGATGTCAGATCAGTGTTTGATTAAGTGGTGCGTTACAGTCAGGTAATGATGTATCTGACAGCCATTTCAGCTCTCACCAGAGCGGGTGCAGCGTGGAAGGCTGAGGTAGGTTCCGTTTCCAGTCAGGTCTTCCAGCTCTGCGTTTCACGTCCCCGGCTGCACAGGCACCGTTATGGGAACGCGGGTGATGTCATTGAGAGGTGATCAGACACTAACATGATACCTAATGGGTCCCTGTGATTGCAGGTTAAAACAAGGGAGGCCAGGTATTAAACATCTGGGATCTTCACTTGGGAGAATGAGTTGCTAGAAATGACAGTTTTCTGTGTATGGAGAATGTTTTCCAGTATTAAGCATTATGCCCACCTAGAGCCTTATCCAAAGCCCATTGAAGTTAATGGGAGACTTTGACTTGCCCTCAGTGGCCTTTGAATCAGACCCTTTGTGCCTAACAAGGGTTACATCTCTTGGAGGATAATTATGATCTTACCCAGCCAAACCAGGGGTGTTTGTGGTTTGCAGCTGCTTTTTCCCACACCGGTGCCTGAGTCCGTCTGTGCAAAGCCAAGCCGAGGAAAGGGATAAGATAAGATGGTGGCTCCAGCCCCTTGGTAGCATGGCCTCCCATGACAAGTCTCTGAGCTATTAATGCTCGTTCACATTAGTCAGTCCGATGTGGAATCTCTCCTCCTTCGGGTAGGCTGGGGAACGTCTCTTTCAAACTCCCTGGCCAGAGCTGTCAAACGGAGAGTGGTTGGGGTCTTTCCAGTGGAGAAATGAAACCTCTTCATATATTCCCGAGGACCATTTTTGGAAAAGGACAATGATTGGTAACAACTCTTTACTGCCGGGGTCTCAAACACCATTTACCTTAGGGCCAGGGCCAGTCCTCCAATCCTCCTCGCGGGCGAATAATGTCACTCATGCTGCCCAGAACGCCCCCCCCCCAAACTCTAACCCTCCTGCACCTGTCTAAGGCTCTGGGAGGGAGTTTGGGAGGGGAGGGAGTCTGGGGTGCAGGCTCTGGGATGGAGTTTGGGTGCTGGGTGCAGGGGATGGGGGTGCAGGAGGAGGAGGTGGGGTTGCAGGCTCTGGGAAGGAGTTTGGGAGCGGGAGAGGGTATGTGGGGAAGGGGTGGAGATGCAGGCTCTGGGAGGGGGTCGAGGGGTGTGGTGCTTACCTAGGGCTCCAGGGAGGGTCAGGGGGCCGCCATGTGCTGCTGACCCCCAAGTATCAACCCTGCAGCTTCCCATTGGTTGCAGGGGCACTTGGAGTGGGGGCAGCACATGGAGGCACAGCCCTGCCCTGCCCCAGGGAGGGGCTGGTAGACACATGGAATGAGCAGGCAGAAGCTGTTCAGCTCTGCTGCACTGCCCATGGCGGGTGGGCCCTGAGCCATTGTAAATCACCCAGGGGATCCATGGGGTGGGGGAATCACCCGTGGGTGGCTGGCAGGGCCATGGGAGAGACCTGGCCCTAAAATTGCTGGAGCCCCACAGGCCACCTTGGGGAGGTCTAGTAACATAGGGTGTAATTTACCCCTGTGCCAAGGGGCAGCAGAAGATCCGATGCTCCAACTAAAGCAGAACTTACGTGGTACATGGGCCTTGAGTTGATCCTCTGGACAGGAGTGATTTTCACGCCACGTGATTACACAGGTTTTCCACGTAACCTGCTCTGAATCAGGGCTGGATTTTCAGAGGGCCTGCAAGCTGTGCGTCTGCAAAATTAGCATGAGCAAAGGTCACATGTGCACAATAGCTGGGTTATGGTGCAGCTAACAGTCCGGAATCTGTGCACAAATACCCGTCTTTTGGTGCAAATGTGGAGTTTGCATATGCAATTGGCTTGGCCAGTTAGGTACAAAAACACCCTAGTTTTGTGCACATCCTAGTAAGAAGCTCTTCGAAAGGATTGGCATTTAAAGTCCTTTTATTAAAAGCTGAATGTTTCTCGTATCTCACGGGCACCTTTCCATCCCTACCAAGTGGCCTCCTGAGGCTTTTGTAGAGAACTAAGATTTACCTGCTAATTCAGTCCAACTCTTTATTCACAGGAAGGGACTTCAAGTATCCAGCAAGCCAATTTCCACGCTAAAGGGAAGGGAGGGTTGCTGGGAAACATCCCTCTGGAGAGAGAGATGGTAAAAATAGTACGTTCTTCAGATCCTGGATTATCACTAATATTTGAACGGCATCACGTGCAGTAACCATGTCAGAGCCTCTCTCGTTTTTAAGGCATAAACTTGACTTGGTGGGAGGGGGGCAGGAACTTTTTCTGTTTGTGCCCAGGTGTCCGTGTGGATTCGTAACCTCTGGGCCGGGTGTCTCCTGCTGTCTGGTCCCTGCTGGTTTCTTTCATCAGAGACTCACTGGGAAGAAAGAGAGGCAAAGATGGTGAGTGGATTTCTGGGAGTTTTTTCACACTTGTTTGAAAGAGGAAGGGGCAAAGGACGACCCCCAGGCACATGGATAAGTGCTATAACCTCTGCTCGCTCTGTTTTTGTGGCTACATTTGCTGCTTGGGATGAAGCATGGCAATAAGGTGACATAATGATAAAGAAATGCCCCTTGTATAGCTTCTTTCACCTAAAGCTCTTACAGGATGAATGACCTCTCTCAGGTCAATTGAATCCCCATTTTACAGATAGGAAAACTGAGGTGCAGAGGGTTTGGATGACTTGCCTGCAGGCCCAGATTTTCCACAATGTACTCTAGTCCATTCCCAATCTTCTCAAGCTTAACCCCCCGATGCATATGTGCAATTCAAGGCTTGTACACTCAAATCTTAGCTTGTGCACCTGCACTGAGGACTGGCAGATGTTTAAAAATGCCCTGATGCCAGTCTTGGCCCTAGTGAGTCAGAATCAGGGCTGGGAATAGAATCTGGGCACATTTCTGTCTCTCCCATGTCCGGCTGCCTCCCACTCCCCTCTGCTGTGTTCATGGTATTCCCATCTCTTTGTTTCCCAAGGTAATTATCAATAGCTCGATGTGCAGGGAAAGAGGAGGTGGAGTGTGTGGCAGGGGGAAAGTACAACCAACCCCTGGCTGTGAATAAAAACCCGCATTTCAATAGCAAGCGCAGGTGGAAGCTTTAGAACGAGTGAAGAGGCTTGTTCCGTGTACAGCGTTGGAAGGTCAAGGTAAGGGACCACTGACTATACAAAACAGGGAGGGAGGAGAGAACTGAAGCAACCGAGGAGAGCCCCCGTGACTACCGAGTCCCTTTGCCTTCAGACACACTAGCCCCTGGCTGGCTCCTCTCTGGCTCCTTTTTGAGAAGAAGCAGCTGGAGAACACCGGTGTCTTAGCATAGTCGCCAGTAGAGGTAAATTCTGGGGTGTCCCTGGGAGGTCTCCTGGCCTGGTGACACATGTCCCAGCAGCATGTGGGTGGCTGGGGTGCGGTAGAGGGGGAGTGAGGGTGGGGACGAGGGGTGGGCAGGAATCTGAACGCTAAAGGCCCTGCGTCCCAGGAAATAGACGTCCAGTTGGTTGGGCCAGGACTTGCCCTGAGTCTATGTGACTGTGAATTCTCTCTTTGTCTGTTCCCTAGTTCTGGGAGCTTGGCTCTGTCCCAAAGACGTTACCGAACCGACGAAGGCTTTTGGGAAACAGGTGAGAGCAGGTGGCAGCTTCACTCTTTACGGGCGATGTTTGAATGTAGTGCTGGTGAGAGAGCAAATGGCCCGGAGGCCGAATTCCTTTATCAAGCCACCGAACAGGACCAAGCAGGGCAGTGGCTCCTTATGCTGCCTCCTGCCAGCGTGGCCTTCTCTCTGATCCTAAGGGGCCATGTCCAGAGGTGGGTGAGGATGACAGTTCAATCCCCAGGGCAATGTTTCCTCTAATTTTTGACAGGCCGTGTGTGCAAAAATATTCTGTGCAAATGTTTGTACTTCTGTGCAAATTTTTGTGCACGCAGTGTTTCGCTGTGTGCATGGGGTTTAGGATCTGTGTGCGTGTGCACAGCTTAGAAGGAACAGTGCCCCAGGGTGTATTCAGTCCTGGACCTCTTTGCCAGCTGCTGTGTGTTCATAGTGAGTTTCATCTATTCCCTGGGGAGCTGGGCTGAGACCCACCAATCTCATCTCACACAGGTTGCCAGATGGCCAGCAGGTGTATGACTTTAAGGTGACTACCAGTCTAGGCTGGATTTGAATCAGCTACCAGAGGTGAGAAGCACCTCACCCCATTGCCAGCCTATGAGTGTAGTCTGTTCGTTTGCAGCTGGAGACTTTCACCGGTAAGTTTCAGGCTGCTTGGGAAGGGCTCGTCTCTGGGTCTGGCACATCCTCTGTCTTATCGCGACACTCCTGGCAGTCCCATAGCCCAGCAAGGTCACTAGGAGAGCCCCTTGGCAGGGCAGGCACTCAGCAGGCTGGAGTGGGTTAGACTTGAAGATTTGCAAATGTAAACGACATTTAGTAGCCTGTCTATGTCTGCGTGTGTGTGTCTGTGGGTGCGCACCTGTGTGTGTGTTTTACCCTCCTCCTTCATATGCCCTTTTGCACACTCTTGCTTTGAGCAGATGCCTCATGCATGTTCCAGGGAGTTACAGTTTAAAGGGCCGGAGGATCCTGGGGGCCCCCGACTCAGGGCGGTGGAGAGGAGTCTGTGACTGATTATTCACAGCTTCCGTCTCCCCCTATTGGCTCTGGAGAAACTCTGCTGAGCTGGGGCTCAGTGACAGGAGGAGGCTCCGTGTCAATAAAAAGAGGGGATAGAAAGAGTAGGGCTGTAATTCCAACAGGGAGCAAGCAGAGCTCTGCAGCCCTCGGGGCCACAAAGCCAAAAGCTACAGCCGCAAAAAGGGAGCAATTTCCTCCCACCCCCCCTTCACTGATGACCAGATCAACCTAAAGCTGAGGAAAGGAGGTGGACGGAATCTGCTGAGAGACTCAACTTTCCAAGACAGCCTGCACCTCCCAGAATCAACGTTCCACCCAAACTCTGCTCCAGGCAGGGAGCTCCCAAGGGACTGGGAGGAACACACAGGTAAGACACCAGGTGTGTGTGTGTGAGAGAGTGATGCACTTCTCTGAATCCAACAGTTTTTGGAGTTTAATTCTTTGCTTTTAGGTTTGCTTTTCCTTTCCTTGCATTTCAACTTCTAATAATGATTCACAGGCTGCAGCTTAGATAGTGACTGTCATTAAAAAGGGACTTGATTTGGTTTCTTGTGCCAAGTACCACTTATCAATTGCTAAATTATTTAAAGACATACAGATGAGGCTACTTGTCCCCAGATATTTGTTTCATCCCTAGGGCTGTGTGTTACCTACCCAGTCTCTCGGTGTAGATGTCTTTCCTGTGCTTCAGTTCAGTTCAGATTCCGCATCGTTCTATCTTTCAAGAAGGGATGGAATTACTTGCACTGAAACAAATCATATTTCAAAATAAGCTCCATGTGCACTTTCCAGTTTAAGGACAACACTTATTGCCTTTTTATATATATATATATATATATAGATAGATATAGATATATAAATTCCCTTCAGGAAAGACTAGTATTCCACAGCAGTAGCACCAAACTCTGAAGTGGCAGTACTGGAAGTTGCAAAGTAATGGACCATTATTGTAGAATTTGGCAGCATTTTTGTTTTAAGCGTTGACGTTTTGTTTTTGTTTTATTTGGTAAAACAAAAGATACACAAAAGACATTTTTAAGGACAAAATTAATGCAAATGAGAGGGGAGGGGAAATGATATTAGAAATGTTTATAAGGTCCTAAAAACCATCCAGAATGATAGATCTTTTAGAGAGGAAAAACTGGTGTAACCGGGCTGAATAAAGAAGAGTTGAGGTAAGTGTACTCTGTCTGTGTTGTATAAAGGGCCAGGTATGTTAACATTATGTTGGCAATAATAATTATTAATAAAAAAGAATGATCTTCAAATCTTTCCCACCTTTCATCTGAGGACCTTGCAGCTCTTCTTAAACACTAATTATTTTGCATCACACTGCTTATCAATCCAGTAGGTGTGTATATGTATATATATAGAAAATCTGATTCTGAAATGACCACCGACAGGAACAGTCTTCACTTCCCATTTTTCTTTCTGTTCGTTAGTTAAATACTCTGTACATTTGTTGCTTTATTTATAATGTGGCACATGATGTTCTCAGAAATGGCTGAAGGGATTTTGCATGAACTTAAAAAACAAATTCCACTTTTGATCCGAGACCAAGCAGGGAAGAATTCAACCCCGAAGGTGCATATTTAACTGAATTATAGGTAGCTGCGAGCAGGAAGTTAAACTGTATTGCATCTATTAAAATTTCATTAATGCAAGGATCTATCTCTCCAGGATGTGTGTGTAACTTGGTGTATTGGGGTATGTGTGTGAGTATATACCCACATTACAGTGTGGGTACTGCATACATATAAAAATATGGTATATATTTATAACTCTGCTTTTCCTCCTCCTTTCTTTACCTCTTCCCGTCCTTGTGTTTCCTCCTTTGCTTTTCTCCTTCGTTGTTTCTCTCCCTCCCTTTTCTTTGGCTCTATTTTTAACAGACACTTCTCCGTTTCTGAGCAGAGCACGGCTAAGCTCAATGCGGAGTATTTCTTACAGTGCCGGGTGAGTTATGTTCGTGGGGGAGGTCTGGCTGCCTGACGACTGGTGATTGTAGCCTGCAGTTTGCCCAGAGGAGTTACAGATGCATTGGGTGTCATGAAATCCCCTGTCCTCTGGCTGGGGAGGGGGTAGGGATTATGCTCAGTGCATTGTGTGTGATCCAATATCTTAACTTTCAGGCAAATGCTCTGATTTCATAGTCCATTAATCATTTTTGGAATATGTCACATCAGCTTTGAACCGCCTGTGTGATAAATATTATCAGATGTGTAAGGTGGTGCCCGGCTTCTCCAGATGGCACGGAGGGCTCCTTTTCTGATCCCCCCTCTGAAATCCAATACCGGATAGCCAGGGATTTAATTTGCTGCTCTTGCATTTTACAAGGCATTTTAAATCATCTTGGTAGAAATCAATATCTAGGAGCTGAGGTCACGGAACGCCATAGCTAACGTAGGAACTAATCAGTTGCAGGTCTCCGGTGCCAGATGTTTGTTTCAGTTATTGAGATCAATGACGTTTTCAGCGCTGGATCAGACAGAGAAAAGCTTTTAATGCGGAAAACTCTGGATCAATAGCGAAAAGGGAAAATATGAGTCTGTGGCTGTATCTACACCTGGATTAAGCAGGTGAAGCTCCACTGAGGTCAAGAGGGATCTGGAAACTCTAGGTGTAAATTGGCCCTTCTGACTTGACTTAACTCGCCTCCTCCCTTTAACAGGTTGAGCCCCATTAATCCAAGCGGAATGAAGGACGTGGGCTGACTTGACTAAATCGGGATTTGGATAAAGCAGGCGACTGGAATGGCTGTATGTGTGGGGCCAGTCTGAGACCTGTGTGTGTGTGTGTTCAGCTCAAAGGCTCGACCGCGTGCCCCAGGGAGAGGCACTACCACAGCTCTGTCAAACACAAACCTGATTGGAGGCCCTGCCCTGCTTACCGAATGCTCTGGTCGGTGCTGGGCTTCTAGGCAAGAAAAAAGCCAGTCATCCCGCGTCAGGCCCCGCTCCGCTTTCACAAGCCCCCAGATACTTGCTTCCCTCCCTCGTCCCCAGGCCTTGCCTTGGGCACAGGGATTTTCATGGCTAGAAAATAAGGCACATTGCTGTCTTCTTTCCATGTGCTGCTCAACGCCTTCCTCAGGCTTTCGCATGATGCCAAGTCTCCGGTCCCACTGGGCACCGGGGAGCCTTGTGTTACTAACAGCCCTGGGGTGAGGAGCTGAACATGTCGCTGTTATTGACAAGTGGCATATTTGTCTTTTCCTGCGTTCTTCCTTTTAACCATTTCCATATCAGCCCCTCCTCTTCGTTGCTTCCCTTCCCTTCTTCGCTTTCCATGCAGAGCCAAGATCTTCAGCATTTCAATCTTCCGGTCCGAGAGCACTTGAAATTGGGCTGTTAAAAATCGGTTTTGTTTTCATGCTGTATTGAGCTTTCTCTTCCTGTTGAATTACAGTTTTGCACCGATATTGGCATTAGCTGAGTTTTCTCTGACCAGTTCTATTTGCATGACTAGCAGAGAGGCTCACAAAGCAATACTGTAGCTCAGATTCCTGTTTCTAATGACACATCATGAGAGGTTAACAGGGAGGAAGAGTGACTTAGTGGTTTGAGTCGGAGGCTAGGGATAGGGACTCCTGGGTTTTGTTCTCTTGATTTGCTATATGACCTTAAGCAAATCCCTTACACCTTCTGTGCCTTTTATTACCTACCTTTAAAACTGTGATATCACCTATCACAGTCAGGGTGTGAGGCGTCCTGGCTTTTCAAGTGCTTTGAGATCCACAAATGAAAGGCACAACATTAGTGCAAAGTAGTGTCATTATACAGCCCTTCATTTACTGAGTGTCTTGATAACAGCTTTGAGCCTGGTGAATTTGATGTTCTATTAATGCAGATAGTTCAGCATACGATAATACAGATAATTCAAATTACATTAAAGCATAGTCTGAATTAATAATCGGAACATTAACATATTTCTTCATTAGTGCCAATTATGGTACATTAACAGATACTGACTGAGATAGCAAGAGACTGCAGTACACATTAATAATCCCAAATGGACTGCTTCTGGGCTATGCCATTGTCTTGGAGGCAAAAGGGACCAAAATAGAAACAGGACACTTGCTGTTGTTGTGCACAAACGGAGTGCTTTGTGTGGCCTCTCATTTGATGGACGAAGAATCCAAAATGTGACATGGAGGTAGGTTATGTTCAGAGCCTAGTTTCCTGAACTCCACCACTTCCCATCTCCTCCTTCTGAAGGATCAAGGTCCGAAGGGAGAAAGACCAAGAGTATGAAGTGTTCATTGCAGCTGAGAATTGGGAAGGTGGGTGTTGGAAAGGTACTGCCATCCATCACTGGATAATGCAAAGACCTTGAATTCCTTCCCTCCCCCTGCTCTCCTTTGGTGAATAGCTGCTGTGGATTTCATTGCCTTTATTCTTCAAGGCCACGTGAGAGAAGCAGTGATTCACCCTCTCTAAGTCCCTCGGTATTGCAGGGATAACAATACAGCAGAGCAATTCATGCTGCTGTTGATTAAAAAAGAATCTCTTTACAATGATAAATAAAAGGCTTTAGAATAAATGTGTTTGAATTGCTCTCACTCATGCACCAGGAGGCACAGGTTACTGAACAGCAGCTACAAGAACGAGGCCCACAGCTTCCATGAGCTGATGAGACTAGAAAGGTCCTTTCGATGAGACACACTATACGCAGGCATGTTTGAGACAGTCACCAAGACATTAGGAACATGGAGAGACAGGTCAGAAACGTACACAGTCACGCTAGGACTTTCTTAAATACAGTACAAGCTTCGTTAGCTGGCGTGCTGGGGAAGTGGGGGGTGACAGTTAATCAAATATTCCGGTTAACTAAGCGTCAGACTTACCAGTGGAATACCAATTTTCAAAGAATTAGAATCCAATAAAATGAATGAAGTATAAAATAGTAGACAGGCACTGTACTCACCAGTCCAGTAGTAGTACTGACTGCAGAGCAGTTGGTTTCTTGAAGCACATAGATGCATACAGGGATCAGGTTATCTGATGACACTACATATCACTATGGGCAGTGCGTGGCGTACGCCCAGGTCACTAAAAATACACTGAACACTAAAACGATCCTGAACCGAATTTAATCTTTCTTTGGTGATTCAGAAGGGGCTTCAGGATCTTGCAGTGCCTCCAGGTCATCATCATCATCAATTGTCATTGTAGATGTAGACAGTACAGGAGATTGGGCCGAATCTGTAATGACCCAGACGCCCTGGAAGCTGCTTTTTTGAATAAATCCCTGCTATCAGCTTGCTTGTCCTCTGCCTCTTTTGCATAAAAGTAGAGTGCAGAACGTTAAATCACATAACCTCCTGGCACTATACTAGTTCCGGTTACCAGACTGAAGATTTGTATGGGGAGATATCAGAAATGCCGGCTAATAGAGCCTTCCGGTTGCTAAAGTGCCGGATAACACAGCTTTTACTGTATATTGGAGTCAGACCCTCAGCTTGTGTAGATCTGCGTTAGCTCCATTGACTTCCATGGAATTATGCTCATTTATAGGAGCTGAAGTTCCAGGCTAAGTTGTGTATTAGGCACATGTGCAAAAGTTACCCGCTGGGTGAAAGCGAAGGGTTTCTGAGACATCTCAGTGGAACATGGGTCTGTGTGTGTGTGCGTCTCTGTGTGTTCGTCTGCGCATGGGTGCGGGGTGTGTTTCACGCTGCTGTTGTATCTTTCAATTCCGTATCGTCATTTATGCTGCAGCCGAGATCAGCTAGTGCCCCCTTGCTGCCTTTCAGAGCAAATCGAAATGGGGGGGCGGGGTGCTCACACACCTGTAACCTGTAGAGCAGCTCAGCAGTCTCTAGGGGAAATTCCTCAAGGATGCTGCTGTTACCCAGTGGCAGCCGTTTCCTGTGCGTGTCTGTGTGACTAAAGTCAACCTGCTAGACTGAGCACAAGCAGGGTCACACCTAACCCCACAGTCTCTCTGGCAGCCAGAGGGTGTTCTCTGGGACAGGCTGCATGGAAGCAAAGCCTCACAGACAAGGCACTGGACAGGGATTCAGAAGATCTGGGTTCGGATCCCAGCGCTGCTCCAGACTGCCTTTGTGACCTCGGGCAAGTCACTTAATCTCACTGAGTGAGGAACTTCAGACCTGTGCCCCATACTTCATTGCCCTGGGATCACCTGCACGTAGGTACTGTTGGTTAAGAGTAAGTGTGACATCGGTCAGTGCCCTCTCTCGGGGGACTCTCGCCTGCCTCGGGAGGGGCATTTTCCCTTCTAACTCCTATTGGCTCGATATTTTTTGCTCTGGAAGCTACGCTGTGATCTCTGACTCATGCAGGATGTGGGTGTGGCACTCCCAGGCCAAGTGCTGAGTTTTCCCCACAATGGACTCGCCCATGTCCAAGTACTGTGGGTGCCCCTGGCTATGGGAAGGTTTGCATCTGATGATGAAAGATCATTGGTCTCTTGTGGTTTTTCTCTCTCTCCTCTCGCTGCAGGAAGTGCCCACTGCGCAGAATGGAGTGGCAGGTTCTGGTGTTGGCTCTTTGCATAGGTTTGGCTCATTCGGCCTCTGCGGACTGTGCAGCTCAGTGCTCCATGTGTGCCATGCAGACCCAGGATTTGGAGAAGCCCATCAGTCCCCTGGTAAGTGCTGGGTCCCAGGCCCGGTGCAGTCTGGAGCAAACTCAGCTTTGAAGCTCAGATAAAATGAGCTCTGTATCCAGACTGGCCCCTGTTTTAGCCCATTTCCCAGCCTGGTAACACTTGCTCTCCAAAGACCCAGATTTTCCAGACTTGCGCATCTGTGTTTGCATGCCTAATTTGGGGATGCCATTGCCATGGTCATGTGTGTGCAACTGCAGTAATTGTGCACACTAATGTGCTTTTGTGCACACAGTTCTTAAATCTAGCGGAACATGAGCATTTCTTCTTGCCGTGTATAGGGCAGTGGCAGGGCTGTTCGTGGGGGAAGGTTGGTGTGAGAGCATAACTGCTCTCAGGACGCTGCATGCTCTAGCAGAGACCAGAGAACAACACCCCAGGCCCAGTTCTCCACTGCCCTGCACTTTGTGCAGCCCTTTACACTAGTGCAAAGTCTGTGTCACAGCTACCCAGTCAGATCGGACAGCATCTCGCACCCACTTTGCACTGGTGTCTACGATGATCCCAAGTGCTGTACGAGGCAGAATCAGGGCCTTGGGGCTGGGGCTCCTTTTCATCTCTGACGACCTTTCCCTCTCTGTATCTGGCCCTGAATGTTAGAGGTATGGAAGCTTCGGCTTCCCACTGTGGGACCAGATTACTCAGCCGTCCACTGCAGCGGGGTGGGCTGCAGGTGCTTACAGGGTAGGATGTTACGGGACCCCAAGGAGTAGGGCTAGACCCCCTTCCAGGGCTGGAAAGGGGAATCCCAAGACATCCTTCCTCCCTCTGGAGAGAGCCCTGGCGATTGGGAATGGCGGGCGGGTGTCATGGGTTTGCTCTCGTTGGTGTGTTGCAGATCTGTTCGCTGGAGTGTCAGGGCTCCTGGCTGTCCGTCGCGGAGTGGGAAAGGTGCCAGACCACCCTGGCTCTCCTCGCCCCACTGAGGGTGCCGGTGGAGGGCCAGGACCTATCCCCTCTGGAGCCTGAGGCGAAGGAAGACCCGGAGGGGGGCCCCATCCCCGGCGAGATCCCCAGCGGCCTGGTCAAACGCTACGGCGGCTTCATGAAGAAACTGGACAAGAACAAGATCTTCTCCCTCTGGCGGGAGAACGCCCACAGCAAAGGCAGCATCACTAAGAAGTACGGTGGCTTCTTCCGCAAGCCGGGGGAGAGGGCGGCCTCTGAGGTGGCGGAGGACTACCCGGCGCTGGAGGCTGGGGAGACAGGTGACCGCGGGGAAGAGCCGGAGAGAGGAAACCCGAAGGACGAGAGGAAGCGCTACGGGGGCTTCCTCCGCAAGTACCCCAAGCGGAGCTCGGAGCTGGCGCCCCAGGGGGAGGGGCAGGAGCTGGAGGACCTGCACAAGCGCTACGGGGGCTTTCTGCGCAGGATCCGCCCCAAGCTCAAATGGGACAATCAGAAGCGCTACGGGGGCTTCCTGCGGCGCCAGTTCAAGGTGACGACGCGGTCAGACGAGGACCCCAGCGCCTACTCAGGGGAGGTCTTGGACCTATAGAACCTCCACCCCCCTTCAGCCGACATACTTCCAGTAGGGACTGCACCGCTCCTCCCGACCCACTTCACCCCCTGTGCTCAGCCGCGCATCCCAGGCATCGCGCACCGATCCGTCCTGTGAGTGGCCACCCTGCTGCTGCTTCCCTGAAGAGCCAGACGTCTCCCGCTAGGCGGGGATTGCGACCGGCCAGGTTCCTCCCCAGCTTCTGTCTCTCTCAGCTCCGGGATTTGCACTTGCTGCTGTTCCCAGGGCCAAACCTATCGGCCCCGCTATAGGTTTAGTCCCGCCGCAGGGAAAGCAGGTTACTTGAATGGAGTCTTGGTTGCCTGACAATGGATCCTCCCTGGGATCCTTAGCAATGAGTCCAACTCACCAGTTCCAGCTGGAATACCCCAAACGCTGGGGAAGTTCAGCTCTGGATCCTAGACTTGGTGGCTGGCCCCTTTGGTCCGTCATGGACCAAACCAGAGCTCCAGGTCCAAAGGCCTCCCAGCTTTGGGGGAGTTTGGCTCTAGCTCCAAACTGGAACCAGACAGCTGTAGTTATTGGCGCTGGAACCCCATTTTACAAAGATCCCCAGTGCTGGCACCAGGTGCTGATGGGCATTTCACATTTAAATATTCTAATGGCGTCTGCTCCTTGCCTCCCAGTCTCTCCATTCAGACGCCTCTGCTCAGAACATCCGGCTCGTTCGCTAATTGCACAGCGGCTCCCAGAGGGAGCTGTGTTTGCAGGGGAGGGCGTCTTGCCAGGAGAGCAAGGTGGGCTTGCCCTATAGAACCCTGACTTGCTTCATTATGTTCCGGCTAAGTCACAGCTGTGCCCCTTCAGAACACACACGAGAGAGGCAGGCTTCTAATGAAGTGATGAAATCACAATAGTGGGGCAATTCTGAAGGCACCCGAGTCCGCCTCTCGTTTGTCACCTGGGGATTTCTGCGCACAGTCATTCTGGGAGCAGAGCGAATGTCTTACAGTCCGATTCTCTGGGCCTTGGAGGGATTGTGTGCACAGAATGGCAGGGGCAAATAAATCGGAGCACAAAAGTGACACTAGCTGTCCGCATTGTATCTCTGCTCCCAGGGGATTGCTCTCCCACAGAATGACAGAAAACAATTAGGAGTCGTTTTGGAATGTTTGGCTCATCATGTAGGTCTCATTGCAACCATCAATGTCCTTCCCCATCCCCCAGCTAACGCTGAATTGCAACAGACCAACAAACATGCCAGGAGACAGAGGCAGGAAAGGGCGGGGCTTGGCACATGGTTTCCTTTTCTAACATCAGCCCTGGGCAAAATTGGGCAATTAAAATGGATGAAGCCTACAACGAGGAATGTAGATGAGGTTTGGACTCTGCCTGGGACGCACTATTTGGCCGAGCACAGGCCTCCATCTGCCGTCACCTCTCCCTTGTGCTGTTCTGAAATGTACAGATTGTTTCGGAGTCTGGTGACTTTTCGTTATTATGTTTACAAGAAGAAATAAAGTTTGGTCTGTCTTGAGATGGGTCACGTTCCCCCACTTCCTTTTCTGTACGGTAAATAAAAAGATGTTAATGAGTCTGTTTCCAGAGATGCATCTGTCCACAGCATGGGGGATGGCCGGGATGAGGACTCATCACGGTGCTAACATAGGTCTTTGGGGAAGAGACACTGAAAATCAGGGATGGACTAGGTGTACTTGGTCCTGCCTCAGCGCAGAGGCTGGACTAGATGACCTCTCACTATGGCTCCTTTGGGAGAGCAGCCAGCACCTTACAGGAGCGAGCCCTAAATGTGCTTTATGTGCATGAAGCAACTGCGGGTGCTTTTAGATTCACTGCTGAGTGCTTGGATTATTCACCTTGGGGAGGGAAGCAGCAGGTGTCAGGACAAGGACACAGGAAAGAAAACAATGAAGGCCGAGTACCCCTGCTTGGGCTGGGCATGAAGCACTGATGTGGAGAGGGACACAAGGCCTAGAGAACCGGTGGACTTATGCCCCCATTCAGGATAAGGGAGGAAGAACCCCTGTCCTGAGAGTTCTGCTACTCCCATCTGAAAATGTGTCCGTGTTACATTCCAGCCTCTCACCCAGGCATCAGGGCCAGGGAGGTACCAGCAGGTCCTGGCCCCCTTCACGGTCTGAATGGGTGAGTAGGTATCAGTCTGATAATTGTTCCTGACAGTTTTGCAGGTTTGATCTGTACAGCAGGGCCCTCCCGCTGTGGATCCACCTCTGCCCAGTCGTACCCACTTCCTTGGCCCACTCAGCCATTCCTCCCCCTCTCTGTTGAGAACTCACCTCTTCCCGGTGCTTTGAAACAAGCCCTCCCCAAAACGTTCCAGCTGCAGCTCCCAGACAGCAGAGACAATCCCCCGCTCTCCTGCCGTTCCCCTTGGGAAGGGACGGAGCTGTTGTTACAACAAAGCCGGCGATTTGCTGGAGATGTCAGGAAGGCAGGAGCTGCAGTAGCTGAAGAGAGACCATGCGATACTGGACAGGGAGAAGGCCTGGGAGACAAGAGACTTGGCTTCAAATCCTGGCTCTGCCACTGTTTGAAATTCAGCCCGGTGCAGCCATCCAGCACCCGACCTTAGGTGCTGCATGCATCTCTGTAAAGTCCTTTCCCCAGGGCTGCATTTCACCTTATGTGACCCTGAGCAAAACCCTTAACCCCCGGCCCTTTGTCTCCTGAGTCCATGTCCAACAGGAGGCTAAGGAGACTTCTCCAGACACACTGAGCTGCGGATGAAACGTGCAGCATAAGTGTAAATTATTAATTATAATGAGCTTGAGACAAGTAAGAAGGGACCCCTCTATTTCCCCGAGCACTAGGCAGCTCCCACTGTCAGGTGTCTGGTCCCGGCCTGTCTGCCATTCCCCTGGGTCCCTGCCCATAGGGAGGGAGGCTCAGAGCATTTGATCCTGATATCTCACCCGTTGGTGATTCCAGGGGAGTTAGTCCTCATTTACCCCAGCTAAGCGGGATCAGAATCAGGCCCTGCTCCTGCTGAGGAATGGCCCTTCACGGAGAAACCACCTCCTGAGAAACAACACCGTGCAGCTGACAAACAGTTCCCATGGCAACAGCTGCCCTGGACCCTCAGCAGGTGTGACTCAGTGCTAGAAGTGGCTGCCATGACCTTCAATGGAGCAGGAGCCACACACCACCAACTTCACAGCCAGAAGGGCCTTGGAGTGGGGGACGGACTCTGCGTGAGCGGCCCAGGACCCCCCCCCCCACCTGCAGGAACGGCTGGTGGGTGTATGTGTAAATGCCCCAACAGCTCCCAGAGGCAGAGAACAGCTGCACCCTGGAGACCCAGCCTGGGCTGTCAATTGAGGAGGGAGTGGGGCAGTCCTCCAGCTGGCTCATTAGGAGAGGGGAGGGGGCTATAAAGAGAAGGCAGCATCCACCCTACCCAGGGTGGGGCTAACAGAAAACAGGGGCCTGCTCAAGGAGGCTGGGTCAGAAGCAGTCAGCTGGTCTCCTTTGTTCCCATACCCCAGAAGAGCAGGCCTGGCCCTGCAGAAGATCCTCCCATCTTCCAGAGCTCAGCAGCAGGGCTGATCACAGGTACTTTGGGCTGGGGCTGAGGGCGGCCTGCAGGGGGCGTGGGGCTTGGAGGGCTGTTCCCGGGGCGGGTTTATGTTTGTGCTGAAGGATCCAGGGCAGGCTGTGTGCTCGCCAGCTGGCTGTGGCCTGGGAACCGTCACGAGGCTTAGATGGGGGTAGCCTTTGCTGTGTATGACACCATTGTGTCAAGTGTCCACGCAACCTCGGATGGACACCGTGTGAGGCAGCCTGGGGGTGAATGCTGTGGGCTGGCCTGAGAGCTGTAGTTTTCCTGCCTCTCTACGCCCCTGGGACTCCTTCTGCTGGGCAGCCCAGTTAGCCACCCAAGGGGGCGGCTGCTGATGCTGCTGGAAGCTCCTCGGGATGGGGGCTCTGAGATGCTGCCTGTCTCTGGAGATGGTTTGCATGGCAGCCGTTTGGGGAAAGCTTGTCTCTGCTTTACAAACCCTGGGCTCAGGGCTCTATCTGGTGGGGCCGTGCCTGGGGTCTAGTAACCACTGACCTGGTGTGAAGGGTGGCTGCCGACTTGCAGACAGGCTGGTGCGCACACTGCAGGTGGTAGTAGTGGGAGCTGGTAAGTAACCTGTAGCTGTACTGGTTAGCAGTGAGAGCAATGGCTGCAGATTGGATTGTATGTTTCATGGGGGCAGAGGACTTGCCAGGGAATGAGCTTCTCTGACCAGCTCAGGCCCATGGGAAGCAGGGCCTTGCTCACAGGACACCCCAATGCCACCCTCTTTCTTAAGGGGATGCCTGATGGGGCTCACCTTGATGGGGAAAGCACCCCGTGTCTCTGTCCTGTGTGTGCTCTAGAGCGGTAGTGCTGCTGGCAGCTGCTTATCCTGTAGTCTCCCCTTATGGCCTGGGGATGAGCCTTTGTAGCTGCTTTGTAACATGCAAAGGAGGCAGAGGGGTCTGTGTGTGTGGGAACCTAGAGCTGTGTAACAGGAGGAAAAATGAAGGTGGGTCTAGTGAGCCTTCCCCACAGTCCGTGAGTGACTTGTCCTCTCTGGCGGTTAACGATCCACCCTCCTCCCCAGCAGTCATTGCTCCTTGGGCCACCAGAGCTCTTCCTGTTCGGCTTGTGTGTCAGTTTATCTGGGGACTGATTGAGGTACAAACCCTGCTCCGTGGACGTATGTTACAGGCTTTTGGCATATGCTTAGGTATGGGACAGACCTGCAAGTAAAAACAGCAGCACATGGTGGCACCATCTAGCCAGTGAGAACAAGCTCTGATCTCTCCGATAGCTGATATGTGAGCTCCCCTCAATGGTGAGTCTGGGACAGAGAACAAGCAACAGGCTGCTAGTTAACGGCCTCATGTCAAAAGCTGAAAGGCAGCAGGGTCCTGGCAGAAGCTAAATTGGGGGTTCAGAAGTGGTGTGCCGAGTCTTCATTTATTCACTCTAATTTAAGGTTTTCTGTGCCAGTGATACATTTTAATGTTTTTAGAAGGTCTCTTTCTATGTCTATAATATAAAACTAAACTATTGTTGTATGGAAAGTAAATAAGGTTTTGTAAAATTGTTTAAGAAGCTTCATTTAAAATTAAATTAAAATGCAGAGCCCCCCGACCGGTGGCCAGGACCCCGGCAGCGTGAAAATCAGCTCACATGCCGCCTTTGGCACCTGAGCCATAGGTTGCCTACCCCTGAGCTAGAGCGAGAGGGAAAATCTGGCTGAAACTGTTTATGTCTAACAAACATGGAATAAAGGAAAACACCACTGCAGCCCAACACTGTAGCATTTAATTTCAGAAAGGGGGACTACACAAAAATGAGGACTTTAGTGAAACAGAAATTTAAATCCCTGCAAGCTGTACGGAAACTTTTTAAAGACACCATAATAGAGACTCAACTTAAATGTTTTTTTAATTTGGGGTATGCGTAGTAAGAGAACCAAAACAGTACCACTGTGGCTAAACAACCAAGTAAAAGAAGTAGTGAGAGGCAAAAAGGCATGCTTTGAAAAGTGGAAGTTAGATCTTAGTAAGGAAAATTGAAAGGAGCATAAATTCTGGCAAATGAAGTGTAAAAATGCAAGTAAGAAGGCCAAAAAAGAAATTGAAGAACAGCTAGCTAAAGACTCAAAGTAATAGCAATTTTTTTAAAGTTCATCAGAAGCAGGAATCCTGCGAAACAACCAGTGGGGCCACTGGATGATGGAGATGCTAAAGGGGAACTCAAGGACAATAAGGCCATTGTGGAGAAACTAAATGAATTCTTTGCATTGGTCTTCAGAGCTGAGGATATAAGGGAGATTCCCAAACCTGAGCCATTCTTTTTAGGTGACAAATCTGAGGAACTATTCCAGATTGAGATTTCAGTAGAGGAGGTTCTGGATCAAATTGATAAACTAAATAGTAGTAAGTTACCAAGACCAGATGGTCTTTACCCAAGAGTTCTGAAGGGACTCAAATGTGAAGTTGCAGAACTACAAGCTGGTAGTCTGTTACCTATCATTGAAATCAGCTTCTGTACCCACTGACTGAAAGATAGCTAATGTAATGACAATTTTTAAGAAGGGCTCCAGAGGTGATCACAGCAGTTACAGCCTGTTAAGCCTGACCTCAGTACCAGGCAAACCGGTTGAAATTATAGTAAAGAACAAAATTGTCAGACACATAGATGAACATAACTTGTTGGGGATGAGTCAACATGGTTTTTGTAAAGGGAACTCATGCCTCAAGAATCTACTAGAATTATTTGATCAACAAGCACGTGGACAAGGGGGATCCAGTGGATATAGTGCACTTAGATTTTCAGAAAGTCTTTAACAAGGTTCCTTACCAAAGGCTTTTATGCAAAGTAAGCTGCCATGGGATAAGAGGGAAGGTGCTCTCATGGATTGGTAACTAGTTAAAAGATAGGAAACGAAGTGTAGGAATAAATGGTCAGTTTTCAGAATGGAGAGAAGTAAATAGTGGTGTCCCGCAGGGGTCTGTACTTGGACCAGTCCTATTCATACATGATGCATACATGATCTGGGAAAAGAGACAGAGAAAGAGGTAGCAAAATTTGCATATAATACAAAAATACTCAAGGTAGTTGAGTCCCAGGCAGACTGTGAAGAGCTGCAAAAGGATTTCACAAAAATTGGGTGACTGGACAACAAAATGGCAGATGAAATTCAGTGCTGATAAATGCAAAGTAATGCACATTGGAAAACATAATCCCAACTGAACATATAAAATGCTGGGGTCTAAATTAGCTGTGACCACTCAAGAAAGAGATCTTGGAGTCATTGTGGATAGTTCTCGGAAAACATCCATCCAATGTGCAGCCGCAGTCAAAAAAGCGAACAGAACGTTGGGAATCATTAAGGAAGGGATAGAATCTAATAATAAAACAGAAAATATCCTATTGACTCTATATAAATCCATGGTATGTCCACATCTTGAGTACGGTGGGCAAATGTGGTCATCACATGTCTAAAAAGATGTATTGGAATTGGGAAAGGTTCAGAAAAGGGCAACAAAAATGATTAGGGGTATAGAACGGGTGTGAAGGCCAAGACTATAACAGAATAGGTCCATCAATGGCTATTAGCCAGGATGGGCAGGGATAGTGCCCCTAGCCTCTATTTGCCAGAAGATGGGAATAAGTGACGGGATGGATCACTCGATACTCACTTCTGTTCATTCCCTTTGGGGCACCTGGCATTGGCCACTGTTGGCAGACAGGATACTGGGCTAGATGGACCTTTGGTCTGACCCAGTATGGCCCTTCTTATGTTCTTAACATCCCTCACCTAATCAAACAGTGCTTCTTGGCAGGGCTAACAGCCTGTCTGCGGACTGGCCAGCCACCTAGAAATGGGGATGTGTGTGATTACCCCACTTCAGCAAAACCTGCCCTGTCAGTGGGATGCATTGAAAGGTCATAACTTTAAACTGTTTGAGGGGGAAGAAAGAGCAAAACAAACATTCAGAAGTTCTACCTGGGCATGGTCTGCCAGGACACCACAGGGTGACTGGCTGCTTTGGGCGGGTTGCATGTCTGTGTTCCTAAAAGAAGGTTTCTAATGGGCAGCTAGCTTCAGCCTCAGCTGGGGAAAAGGTCTGTGCCATAAGCTACAGCTCTCCCACTAACAGACAGACAACCTCTTCCCGTGCCTCTTTGACGTCCTTATCCTCACCCCACTCTGAAAGGCACTAATGAGGGGTTAGCTGAGTAACACACAGGAAGGCTATTCAACAGCGATGGGTGTGTTCTTCTTTCAAAGCACCAGGTAACCCTTTCACACTGCAGCACTGACCAGCAGCAGGCCTTGTTAAGGTGTCAGCCATCAGCTGTATGCGGTGGGATGTGAGCAACTCCAAAGACTTCCCTCTTCAGCTCAAACTCACTGTAATTAGTCTATTTTCAAAAGCAAACTTTGAATGGGGGCTGGGGGCCGGATTTGCACCCCCTCCGCTCAGCCGTGGTTGAATGAAGGGAACCGGCTGGAGGGCTCTGACGAGATCCAGAGGGGAGAAAGGCTGGACTGTAGAGAGAGGAACCAATTCTGCTCCAGTGATCATATAGCTAAAGGGGCAGGGGCAGGGGCAGGGGCGGGGGCGGGGGCGGGCTTAGCGCTTGCTTCTGAGCTGGGGGATTGTAAACACTGAAACCTGGGGCTCCTAGTGCCCCGCTGACCACAGGAACAGGAAGCCCCCCCTCTCCGGGTTCTCCGTCTTGTTTGGTTTGTGGCCTGAATGTGCAGCCATTCAGCTGTTGGGAAATCTAAGATAAGGAAGTGAGGTTGCTGCTGGAACTTCTCCTCTGTGGTCTGCTCTGGCTTCAGTCGGCCATAGCGGTACCAGAACTCATTGCTACACTCCCCAGCTCCTTGGGGGGATGTGGACCCCCCTGCACCCTACGCAGGCAGCTGTGCTCCCTAGCTGGCTACCAGAATGACACTGCTGGGGGCGGGGCTCTGGAGGACACAGCCCCGCCTTGCTCAGTGGGACTTGAAGAACGATCTGCATGGCAAGCGGCTTTGTGCCAGGGGCCCTGTTCACTGTTTTAGGCTGATGTTGGCTCAGTTTGGGAGAGTAGCCTGGAGGGAGCAGGGCTGTGTTACTGCTCGGACAGGGTTAATTCACTGATGGGGACAAGTCGCTGCTCCAAGACAGAATGGAGGGGGCTGCCCTGCTTAGGGGCTCTTGCTACCCCCAGACCCAGCCGTGCTTCTCACCGTAAATGGGCTTTACGGGGGATCCTGACCAGGCTGGAGTGCCAGCGCTGGAGCCGTCATGACGGAAGGGCCCATCTCCAGAAGAGGGCTCCTTTTCTGAAATGCCTGTTACTATTGTCTGCCATGTATCTGCATATGAGGGCTAAGCCCAGGGGGAGCTCCACTAACAAAGCTCAGATTCGATAATTCACAGCTCCTGTGGCCAGACCCCACACGTTCACTACCCCACTTCCCCTCACCTGAGCCGCCCACCACGGCAACACGTTCCCCGGGGGAAGGGTGGGACAGCAAGAGTGGGAGATAAAGCCGAACCTGAAGTAAGACAGTGGCACACAGGTGGGTTGTAAATACACAAGGGGCCCTTGGACATGGTAAATAACACCTGAAGCTTGGAAAGGATCATGGCTGGTCTGAAAACATTTTGGGCTTCATGACAGTGGGGAGTCACTGAACCATTATTTTAAGATCTCATGTTCCTGAGAACTATCGCCGTTTTTCTCCCCGCTCCCCAAACACAGCAGACAGCCGTGGTGTCTTGGATCATTCTTGTCACAGGCCTTAGTGTTTTCCCATCATTATTCCCAGCACACTTTCTTCCTTCTAGAAAGCTCCATCTCACCTCGCAGAACCATCCCGTGATTACTGCCCTAGACGTATGCTCCTGAGTCCTTCTGTAGTCTGTTGGCTACTGCCTGCAGGACCTGGTCTTTGCAGTTCTCGTGTCCCCCTCGCAAGCTGCAGGAGCCCTGTAGGTCAGCTACAGACTCATGGCAATCACTTGGAAAGTTCCCACACACTGTGTCTGCATCTTGTTGTTTCCCTCACAGCAGCATGGAAATGGACTCCGGGGCTGTCTGGTTGAATTGCTTCACAGCAGCTGATCGGTGTGGCCTGAGAAGTGGGGAAACGCACCGCATGACAGGGGCTTTATGTCACCAGGTTCTGCCGCTTCTCCCTGTCCAGTTTGGTGCAATCTCCTGACAAAACCCTTCCCACATAGACCCCCCACCCCCACCCCTTCTCCTCCTGATGCTGCTCAGGGGCATTGCCCTGCTTTTTGATTCTTGTGCTGCAAGGGATGGACCCTTCTCACCCTCCAAACAATGGGCTTTCTCTCAAACAGAACTAGGCTTCAGCTCATGGTAGTTGTCATGAGACCCTGATTTGGGGTTCAGCAGTGAGCTACCATCAGCACAAGCTCTGGAGTCTTTTACAAGAGTCTAACCGCAGCAAGTCTAACCCCAGGCCGGTGATTACTGGACCATGTCTGAGAGCCAGACAGCTAAGCCACAGAAAGCTAAACTAAGGAGGAACAAATACTTAGTTCAGCAGACTGGCTTTCGACACAGGTTTTAACAGCCTCTGTTAGTATTATTTATGTTCTGCTATGGGCGGAGCAGTCAGCGAAACCAAATGACTGGCAGAAAGCTTTGGGGTGGGGAGAGATGTGAGGGAAAAGGAGCATGGGCTGGTGTTTAGAAGCCTTAAACTACCTCCTGCGTTCTAATCGTGACTCCACCTCTGACTTGCTCTAGATAGGTGTGCACCTACAGCCCAGCTGCAGTTGTGCATGCAAATGGTCCCACTTGCCTGAATTGCACGCAGTTACCACGACTGCGCTTGCAGCTCTGAGTGCTAGACTTGTTTGACAACCCGGCTCTTCACCGCACTGTGGCTTAGTCCGCCTGGCTGCTCCATGGGGACCATGTTACCCTGCCTTGCAGAGTGGAAGAAGAAGCAGCTAGAAGAAGATGCATTAGATGTACAAAGCAGCTGTGCTCAGCCCTGCAAATTCTTCTCCCCGACACCACCAAGTAAACTGGGCGATACATAGCGATGGGGAAAAGGGTCTGAGAACCTGAATGACTCAGATTTGCCTCCCCCCGGGGATCTAACCCAGGAAAGGTGTTCTGGCTTCCCTATGGAGGGGGCCCTGAGTACAGCAACTGGCACTGACACACAAGCAAGACAGAACTTTGAACTTTTTATTACAAAAATATCCTGCAAGCAAAACAAAAAAAAATATGTTGCAATCTGTACAAGTGGTCACCTTGCTGGTTCTGAAACATCCTGTCTAGGTCTCCTGGCTTCACCTTCCTCCTCCCCTGCTCCCCGCAGGAGCAAGCAGCTAGATTACAATCTGCTTTCCAACACGTTTTAGTGCTAGATTTTCTCCCTCTTCTGCTCTCCTTCCAAGGAATGGTACCACAAGTCCCATGTGTTCCCCTTAATGCTGCTGAGGAAGGGAGAGCAGCGAAAGGGCATTTGGCCATCACAATAACTGGGCAAGGAGGCCATATTCAGGCCTGGTGTAAATGAGTATAATCCACTGGAGCGCCAGCTGCCTAGCCCAGCTCTTCTTGGAAATCCTGAAACCTCGGGATAAGGTGAAAATCGAAACGGTGCATTATCTGCAACCTCCCCTGTAGAAAATCAAGAAGACGGACGCTTCTGAAATGCTACTTGTGGCTGCATTTCAGCTTCGCTTGTCACTTCTAGTCGCTCGGCCAGTAAGTCTGCCCGGCAGTGGGGGAGACCGAGAAGTCAGAAGTTCGCACCCCTTCCCCCCAGCGCTGATGGAGGGTTACTTGCTTATCAGAACTTCACTTGACAGGGTTGGGGATTATCACGCTGACTGACACTTAGTTTTGCACGTCTCATCCTAGTGATGAACACACGGCACTCCACCCAGGGACGAGACACAAGCATTGGCGGTTAGCTCTAAAGATGAACAGTTACATATCACAGTCAAAACATAGTGATGATGTTCTTTGGGAGACGCCGTCCCCTGTGCATCAAGGCTTTCTTCTTGCCGGGTGTGCTGGATGAACTGGCCAGCAGGGAGTACTGAAAGGCAGCATAGCCCTGGGATTAGCCTGTGCTCTGGCAGTAGAGGTTAACTGGCCTCTTCCCCGCACCCCGGCTAGCACAAGCCTCTCTAGGAAGCCTGTTAGTCCCAGTCTCATGAGGATAAGCTCAGTGAGTGGCAGTAAGGATGCTCTGTACTGGGGAACACAGGCCTGGGAGTGGTGGTGCCTAGTATTTCATGACTAGCGTAGTCTGCGATTGGTTCCTGGGTCGGATCGAGAATCTCCGCTCTGCCCAGGGAGCTCCGCAGGCTGAGTTCCCCAGCCCCAGTGCTGTGCGGAGAAACCTTCTCACTTTGTTGATCTGGTCACAGAGCGTGAGACGCACAGCTGGCATGAGTGGGTCACTGGTCTGAACACACTGCCCCAAGGGTGGGATGAGTGGGGAGGGGGAACCTCAGGTGGGAACTCAAGGAATTACGACACATAGTTTGGAGGGAAATCTGGGCCTAAAATGAGCAGTCTTGTTCAGACTCTGGAGCAGGAGGAGGGGGGAAGGCTGAGAGGAAGAGGGAGTAGTCGCTCCGGATCAAACAGTGTCTGCTCTTCACAGAGGGACTCCAACAGGCCAGTTAGCTGGCCTATGTTGCCTTGGGAACAGCAGTCCAGAGCCTGCTGCCAGACAGTGCTCTGCCACTAAATTATCTCCCCAAACCGCCTCCACTCCGTCAGGTGGCTGATCTGAGGCAGCGTGGCTGGTTCTTCCACACACACAATGTGCTAAATTGGCTGCAGAGACACTCGGGTGTTCACTAGACTGACACAGCCCTTGTCTGGAGAGGTAACGAGGTGGAGTTGGCCACTGCACCAGCGAAGCACAGACAACAGTCTGTCTAATACCCGTGAAAGCAAACTCGGTGCACCAAGCGAAGGACCTCTCCAGTCTCGTGAGAAATCACCGGGGGAGTGAAGGGTGGGAATGGCAGAGATACTGGTCCAGAAATAAAGCTGCATTGTGTGAGGGTCTGAGTTCAGTCTGGGCCTCTCTGGGCCAGGGGTGGAAGTTGGTATTAACTCAGGTGAGGACACAGTAGCATGGGGAGGCATCTGCACGCTGTGTGAATCATTCCAGACCACAGGAATGCAGCTACCTTAGCTTGGCACACGCTTCCGCTGTGCTCCGGGTGCCTCCATTGAGATCCACTGTTGGTGGACCAGGTCTCCATGTCCAGCTAGGGGCCTGCCAGACTTCACTGAAAACCCAGTGAGCCCCGGACGGCTTTTAGCTCTGATCATTTCCTTTGGATTTGGACGCTGGCGTACTCCGAAGTGGCTTCCTCGGGCCCGGGGGCAGGTCTCTTGGGTGCCTTGCTGAGGTGGACCATGTCCAGGTCAGCGTAGGTGAGGTTGTCTTCAGTGGCCACCGGCCGGCCAGTCTGGATGCAGGCGTACTCCGACGACGGGCTCATCTCCACGAGCCGGCGTGTGCTCTTCTTCTTCTGCTTCTCAAAGTTCAGGTCTGCATAGGTCAGGTTGTTGGGATCAGAATCCTGAGTTGGGGGAGGGAGAAAACATGGAGTCAGAAGGGAGTCATGTCCCCGACAGCTGGGATATGAAGCTGTTCATCCTGAGTTAAGAGCCTGGTCTAGTGGTTATAGCAGGAGACTGCAGAAAGAGCTAGATTCTGCTCCCAGCTCTGCTGCTGACTGACCCTGGGCAAGTCACTTAATAACCCAGTGCCTCAGTTTCCCCATCAGTAAACTGAGAATACAACTACTTCATTAATGACTAAAGTGCTCTGGGGTCCTTGGGTGGCCCCTGGTAGGGCAGCACAAGTATGAACCTAAAGTCCTACTGCCTGAGACCTTGGGTCCGGGTTGATGAATTAGTGGTGCTGGATCCCAAGACAGGTGTCCCCATTCCAAAACCATCGCCTCAACTACGGGCACCAACTGCCAACTGGCTGGCTTGTTCAGCTCAGAACCAAGATGGAAATGGCTCTGGAGACTGAGCTACCATCCCGGGCAGGACTAAGGCATGCTGGTGGGACAGTGAGGGGTACATCTAGCCAGCAGCCGTGCAAGCTGTACTTGTTGTTGGATAACTCAGGCTCCTGGGAACACTTGATAGTGTTTCAAGAAGGGCGGAGAATCACGCTAGTCCACAGGATCTGAGACTAACCAAGACACTCGCTTGCTGCCTTCAGGCTTCTCCAGGCAACGAGATGCACTATTACCATCCACTGCAAGAATTCTCCCTTAAGTTTGCTGGCGAACGATGCTCAGACGGCAGAACCAGCCGGCAATAGTGAGCCGGAATCTGCAATCCATTGCACCCCTGTCAATCTGGAGATGCTCCACTAGAGACAATAGAATTACTCCAGGCTTGCAGCGATGTCAGTGAGATCGTGGTCTCGGCTGGTAAGTCCTGCTAGGTCCTGAGGTCTTAGCAATGTTAGGCCAGCAGTGTGCATATGTGAGCGTGTGGACAAGGTGGGGCGGGGGGGGATAGAGCTCAGTTCTGATTGGAAAATTACTCATTGCCGCATCACAGAATGCAAAATAACTCTAGAAATAGCTTCCCTGGCTTGTTGTACATCTGGCTCTAGTCACAATAGATCCAGACTTGTTCTTTAGCGGGGAGGAGAAGAGAAATTCAGTGCGATGGAGGCAGCTTCCCTAGGCAATTTAGAGAGGGAGCTTTTGTCCTGAACTATCTCCCCTTCCCCCCAGGCTCGCACAGCTGAGATTCTGAGCACGTAATAAACTGCCATGATTTTAGCCTGATGCTTCGTATTTTCATGGTATCATCAGTTGCTCCCTCTCCCCCCAATGGTTCCCAAAAGAAGCTAGTTGTTACACACCTGGGGGGCTGTGCTGGGGCTCTTCTCGGGCTCGTGTAACCTACAGAAAAACCATCAGAACAGAGTCAAACACTCCTGTATTTTAAAACGGTAGCACTGTTGGGTGACTAAGTTTTGCAGAGGATCCTTTCAGGTTAGGATGGCTGAGGACAGACTGACTGATCACAGCCCAGAGGGGGATACCACTGGATACCAGTGTGTGATGATAGAGAACTAACCACACTATGCAGAGTTTATCCTCGCACAACTCACAGACCTGAACAGCCAGCTGGCCATAGGATGAAGGTTTAGATTCCCCCAGAGTGCCTGTGCGTGGCATGGACAATAATGAACAAGTGGTTGGTTTACAGCTCAGTCAATGAACGTGAGGGTGTACGCTCAGCCAGGAACCTCCGTTCAGCAGTGCTATGGGAGAACTATCTCCAGCAACATCTGCTTGGTGGCTCGTAACTGTTTGTACAGAGAGCGACTTCCCTGAGCAGTCTCTGGGTGGTAACTCTCGAATGGTCATGTGCTAGAAGAGGCTAAGTCATGACTCATGAGCTACTCTTGCCTTTACAATGGCTGAGGTATTTGACCCCTCCACGTCACTAGCACTGGAGACCAGTGTCTCTCTAACACAGATCTCCTCTTCCATCCACAGTGACAGAGCTTCACCTCAATCGCCCTGTACAGGTGAAGAGCTTTCACCATCCTAAACCACGTCTGCCTGCACATGACAGGTGGATTAAAGTTATAAACTTGGACCCTAGCTAAAACTTGACCCCAGTTCATCCCTGGTGTCAAGGCTTTGACTTCATTAGCTCCTGTGGCTTTAAAGTCCCTCACTGATTACCCAACGGTTCGGTGAAGAAAGTGGAGATCAGTGCTTACCTTACAGACGGGGAGCCTTTTCCTGTTAAAAAGAGAAACACAACTTAAACCTTACTGTAATAGTCACTCCTCTCCACAGCATTTCATGTTAGTTTATATTTTTTTCGCTCTTTTGCACACTATTTACCTTTTTCCTCACTTTTTGTGGAAGTTGCTAGATCAGGTTTTTCAGAAACCCAATAACAGCATCTTCCTGCAAACTCTGCTGAACGGATTGCAAAGCTCTGTTCCTTTCATTGCAGGACAAATCTTTGTGGGTGGAGTCTAAACCTTTCCTATTTTAGGTGCGTCTTTTGCAAGACAGAAATTGCATCCAATACAGTATTCTGGACAGCCTGGAGGTTTTCAGAATGGGCCTGTTTTATGAAGTTAAAAGTTTTATGAAGTTAAGAGGAGTGGTGGGAAATGAGTCAGAAGGCTGTAATGGTATCAGAGTTCTGAGAAGGTCTTATTGCTCTTGCTGTTTAAAATGGTATCAGATCCACTGGATGAGATTATCCCCTGGTAATTCACCTCCCTTCCCCTCTTATTTTTGGGATGACTCTTTCCATGCCTTCCAGGCACAGTTCTGGGAGCTGTGATTCCTCTAGCAATTGGCAGAAACAAGATGGGGGATGGTAGTAGTGAGACTTCTCCCATTTAGCTTTCCATCAGACAAGAGGGATAACCCTGCTGAGAAACCCTGAGATCCCAGCCAGTGCTGATGTTTCAGGGATGTTTTAGTGGGGTGCTGCGTTGTTAGGCAAGAAGATACTGCAACAAACCAGTGCCTGAAACACCCTGAGCTTACAACAAATGTACAAACACACCAACATCCCCACATGGGCTGATCTGGACCCTCTACAATCCCTTGTTGAACTAGCTGGTTGCACACCTGGAATGAGGTCTTTAGTTCATGACCTAGCAGAACCAGTGAAGTTTATAGGAGTGGTATTCCCTGCATGCTGGGAGTGAAACAAGTTGTGCGGCTGCACTGGTCCTTCCCACAGTGCAATGCTGAGGTTATCCAAACACCTGCTCCTAGCATTGAGCTGGGCTTTGTGGGATAGGTGCTAAAATCTATGGTATAGTGGTAGAATCTGGGTAGCACCAGTATTTCTAATGCATGGGGGTGAGAGTATCTCCATCAGAATGGTGTTGCCCCATGGATATGCTAAGCCCATTGCAAGGACAAACATTGCAGCCCATCCTTTCATGCAGTCAATGCTTCCTTTGTTTGGTGTCCACACAGCAGGGCTCTCGAGAGGGGGTGTTAAACCAAGTGTCCTTTTACTCCTCATCTGTCCAGGAGGAAGTCAAGTATTCTCTGGGCATTTTTCTGAGAGCACTAGGGGTGAACCCTGGTGTCCTGGCCAGCATTCTCCCTCAACTACAGCTTTTAAATTCCCATAACTGACCTTAGGCCTGATCTACATTAGCTGGGGGTGGCGGGGTGTCGACCCAAGATAGGCAACTTCAGTTATGTTACTAACGTAGCTGAAGTCGGCGCATCGTAGATTGACTTACCTGCCGTCCTCACGGCGGCAGCGGGCTTCCCTGTCGACTCCGCTTGCGCCTCTTGGCGAGCTGGAGTTCCAGAGTCGACAGGGAGCGCCTTTGGGGATCGATCACTAGCCGCCGATCCGGTGGGTAGTGAAGACATACCCTGAGAATCTATAGTCATTGCCCCTTCATCTGTCTAGCTTGCATCTTAGTAGAGGGCTTTTGGGGTCCCTAAATGCTATGTAAAGAGAAGAATCGGAAGTGTGATGCATACCTATAATTTCCATAATGTGTAACTTCAATCTATTCTAGGGGCTTGTTACCCTTAAGCTATAACTGACTTTTACCTATAGCTGTGAGTGAAATTCTCTTCCCCCTTCCCCAGGTGAACGCTAACCAGTTCTGTTCATCCTATCTTCCCCCTCACCCCACACACACCCCTCTCCCCCGGTGCTGGTGTGTTTGTAAAGCACTGCATGTATATAGGGAGAGGGTGATCTAGCCAGGGCACTCCTTGGCAGGCAGCCCTGGAAAATAATTCATTTTTACCTTTGTGCTGTCGTGCTCTAATGAGGTAGATGACAGCGATTACCAATACAACCAGCACGGCACAAACCACTGCTACTGCTATGTAGATCTTTTCGTCTTCAGATAAGTTACTCCCTGTAACGAGAGGGATTCAGGGATCATAGGAGGCCACTGTCAGAATAGTCAAACAGAAAAACTCCTCGCCAAACTGAGTTAATTAAATGCAGAACATCTGGGCTTATAATTATAAGTAAAGGTGAACTAAGCCTCAGGAGCCTAAGGGACTTAGGGGCTCAGCTCATGGAAATTCAGACTCCCTTTGGCTTCTTTGAGAATTCAGACCTGAGCTGTGGTTGGAACTTTGGTACAAAAGGGAATCTCTCCAGAGTTTGATTGTACAGACCTGGGATTCCTGCTTACAGCCGTTGTAGAGCGGACAGGCCTGTTCTGAAGCAGAGCTCCGTGCATCTTGGAACCTTGTCCATTTCACCAACAGAAGTATGGTCCAACAAAAGAGATTCCCTCCCCCGCCTTCTCTCTCAGGCCGAGTCTGTGGTATTTAGGGGAGGATTTGGAACCTAGTTCGCTGGGTGCTCTAGGTGTGTGGATAATTACTGCAGTTGGCTGAAGTTATTCTGGCAAACAGTGAACTCACCAAAAAGCATGCGTGGTTGGGTTCCATATACCAAAAAGACTTGTGAATTCAGACCAAATTCAGCAAATCTTTCAGCTGAAACAACTAAAATGGCTTGTTTTGGCCACTTCAAAGTCCAAATTTGGCTCTTGCTTTGTTTTGAAATGGTGTTTTGTTTAGATGTTTAACTAAAGTTTTGTTTCCTGTAGAAAAAAGGGCGACACACCCAAAACAAAATTCAATTTTGGGTCAAAATGAACAGTGTGTTGAGGTGTGAGTGTGGTTTTTTTTTTTTGTTTGTTTAATTTTTTGTCCCTCTGGCAAAAAATTCCATCATTCACTCAGCTCTAATAACGAGCAGTCTCAGCCCATCTGCTGAGCGACTCTAGTGAAGACCAGGAACTCCAAGTTAACGTGTTCCCATTAGACTGTTCCATAGCTCTAGAAAAGAGGCAGGAGGGGAGAGGGAAGCCTTTGGGTCTCAGTGTAACTTCTGGCAGCACTAGACAGCAGTCCCCCGAGTGGCACAGCAGGCACTGTAACTGTTCATCTCAAGCAACAGTGAGCTGGAGAGGAACATGGGAGAGACCCTTAACCCCTCCACATGTGTCTGCGTTAAGTTATGTCTTGGAATATCGAGGAAGGAGGAAAACTCAAGAGGCAAGTGATCAGCTGTGCAGAATGTTCATAGTGAAACCTCCAACAGGCCGAACGCTGAACTCAAGCCCCCAGGAAACACACGGGCTGGTTCCTCCCCAAACCAAACACGGGTTCAGTCAGTCAACTCACCACATGGACCCTCAGCTCTGCAGGAGTGACTGTGTCTGAGCCCCTCTCCAAGAGACTCCTCCACACTCCCCAGGGCTGCAGAGAGCATCTTCCCTGGGCACAGGGTGCAGCCAAAGTGACATTTCCTTCCCTCAACCTTCCCCCTCCCGCTCCGCTCACAGGCCCCAGGAGAGCAGAGCTGAGCAATAATCCTTGTATCAAAGAGTCGCTGTTACACTGAGGAGCTCCCCTGGCGGAGATGAGCTGAAATGGCCCCTGGGTTCAGCAGAACAGACCTGGCATTTCCCAGCAGTGCAGGGGAGGTTCAACCGCACATTTACCTGGAGTAGGTGAAGTGGGACCTTTGCTTGTCTCAGCAGGCGGCTGGGGGATTCTCAGCGTCTCACTGGCACTGATGGGGGGCTGGGAATCGTGCACAACCCGACAAGTGAACACGGACTGATTCCTCTGCTCAGTTGCTTTGACCTCCAGGGAGCTCTGCAGCGTGTACGTCCCATCTGGATTCTCAGCTGGGGAGGAGGAATTTCCTAGATTCGTCTCATTTCCGTTCTCCAGCCACATGACACTCGCGTCCTTCGGGTAATACCCCTCCACGTGGCAGGTGAACGTCACAGACTCGTTCAGTGGGACGGGCGTGGCGGGGGCAGTGCCCACTCGCAGCCTGGGGGGAACTGAGAACACAAAACATCCTGCACTCAGCATCTACAGAAATTCTCCTTTTCCTGCTGAGTCACAGGGCAACTTCTGGCGCTGTACAGAGACCTTCCCCCTGAGCCCACGTCCCACTTGCCATGTGATATTTTTCTAAGGGTGAAGAACTTGACTATCTCTAAGTTGCCTTCCCACGTGTGAGAGCCTTGGCCCCCTCACAGGACAAAACCCAGGGTAAGGTGAATGTTTTAAAATGAGCAGAATGCAAAAACCCAGCTCTACCGTGTCCCCAATTTCCCTCCCCTTCCCCCTGGAAAACCCCCCACAGACTCAGCACGGGTACATTAAAATGGAGAGTGGTGTCTTACCAGGGTTTAAACAAAGTCAAACACCTTCTCCACCCCGCCCTCCACTGGGCTGGAGAAGGGATGCGCCAGCCCAGGGCGAAGAGTCTCAAAGTTTTAAGGGCAGAGTCCAGATCTGAATCTGGATTTCAGTGAGTCCCCTCTGACCCCCCTCATCCCCCACTACCCAGCCCAAAGGCTGAAGGATCCATCTCTGCCCCTCCCCAGCAGCAGAGCCCCCAGTGGTCGGCCCCGGCTGGACTTCTACCTCGCAGGGCATCACTGAGGTTGTAAGTCCCACACAGGGGAGCCGGTGAGGTGCTGTGCTCTATCTGACAGGTGAGCTGGGAGCGGATGTCCCCTGCGGTCAGGCTCAGCCGCACGGTGCTGGACACGTTGTAGGAGACGCTCTCGTGTTCAGGGAGAACCCGGGTCTCGGGGGCTGGGAGTTTGGCCCCATTTTTGAGCCAGGTCACAGTGATGTTTCTGGGGGAGAATCCTCCTGACGTGCAGGTGAAAGTCACCAGGGGACCCGGCTCTGCCCTCCTGGGGGGGCCGGACATGGACGGGGCCGACGGTCTGGCTGCAGGGAGAAGCGTTTATCAGTCAGATCCCTCAGAGACTGACAGCCTGTTTCTCCTCCCCTCTTGCTATCTCATGGGACCCGCTTCCCCACAAGGACAGCCTGAGATCAGGGGAGCCACAGCTCCTGCCCCTGAGCAAATGCAAAGGTCTGGGGTGTAGGGAGGCTAGTCATGGGCAGGGGTGCTGAACAGTGTGTGGGGTGGGGGTGCTGAAAGCCACTGAACCAAACAAAACCCTGGATAAAATGGAAACCCTTTCAAACGGGGTATGTGTGTGTGTGTGAGATGTGTCAATCACCCCTAGTTCCAGCACCTCTGATTATGGGTGGGAAGTAGCCCCCCCTTCTCTCCACCAAAAGTGGGGCTAGATAAGCATCTTAGACTGCGACCCACAAGAGCCTCACGCGAGGCGGGAGCTACCTAAGCTCATGGGAGAGGACGAGGACAGGCCTGTGTGCTAGGCCCCAGCCCTCTCGTGGTGATCGGTGCCCCAGTCCAGCTTTCAGCAGGTGCCCAGCTCTACGAAGTGATCCACGAATGGGAACCCACGGCCTGGAGTCAGGCAGCTTAGGCACCCTGGGGGGTTGTAGCGTGAATGAGCTAAGCAGGCGTGTAACTCCACACACAACAGCTGGAGGTGGTGATGGGGGGTCTCCCTTAGCCTGGGGTGACCCAGGTTCGATTCCTCTCTGCCTTGAGGGGGAGAGGAGTTGAACAGGGGTCTCCAGGTGAAGCTGTTCCACTGGGGATCACTAGTCACGGAGCCAGAGAGGAGAAGAGGCTGGAGTCTGCTGGTTTGGGCACCCAGGTTGGAGGTAAGAGCCCAGGGCCCAGTCCCCTGCTCCAGTGACTCTCTCTATGCATGATAGGGCAGCTTTGACTAAGGGAGCCCCCCAGAGGTTTGGGGGTTAGAGCACTTTCCTGGGGGAGGGGAGACCCCTGTTTAACTCCTCTAACAAAGAGGGGAATTGAACCTGGGGCACTCTCACACTGGGGAGTGCTCAAACAAACAAATTTAAGGGGAGAGGGGCTGCCTCCACCTCCTTCTGCTCAATTCTGAATGGGACCTGATACGCTGGGTGGTCTCTGAGCCCAGCTGCCAGCTCGGGCCCTGCACGTGAGGTAGGCAGACGGGTGCCCATCTTCCCCGGTTTGTGAATTGCTCTGGGGCTGAGGCATCTGAATGGCCGAGGGGAAAACCAGAGACCTTGGGACGTTCTACCAAATTCAGGCACCTGCAGGGCTTGGGCATTCTGTGGGTCACAGTGGACCCCCATGTCTGGATTGTGGTGCCTAAACCCAGCCTAAGGCCCCCAACTCGGGGGTTCAGGTGCCTCAGTATAGGTGCTAGAACCGAAGTGGTTTCCATCATATGCAGGGTTTACAGTTTGGTTCAATGGCTCTCGGCACCCCCATGCTACACCTTGTTCCAGCCCCCCGGTGCCTCCGTACCCTTGTGACTCTAGCCCCATGGTACCTCGTAACTCAGTCACGTCCTCGAGCTCAGGCCGGGGCAGTGAGGTTCAGGAGAAGGAATTAAAGGAGTGGGGGAGGGCGAAGTCACCCCAGGAGCGCCTCTGGCTGCAGTGCAGCTGTGCACACAAGGAGTGAACTAGGGCTGGATGCTCTAGTCTCCCAGCTCCTGTGGGGCCTCCCCCTTGCTCTGTACAAGGCAGGGGAAATGGCCCTGTGGGTGGGATTCGAGTCCCTGCCTTGTACACTGGCATCACTGTGCGAATGGCAGAATCGGCCTGTCAATGCCAGTAGCACCTGGATCGTTTGTGGGGGAGAAGGGAGGCACTAACCTGACATCTGCCTCCTCCCACCAGACCCCCCATCCTGGAGCTCATCACAATGTGAAGCCATCTTCAGAGGGCCAAGGCAGGTACAGAAATGGAGATTTTTGCCTGGTGCCCAGATCCCTCCCCCCCACCCCACCCATCTGTCATGGGGCAAATCTCCACCAGGCCTGCTTCAGCGCCAGTCTAGGTGAGTCCCGTGGGGATCCCAGCTGCCCGGTTAGTGTCTGGGCTGAGCTGGGTCGTTCCCCGCCCTGGTCCCAGTCCCCGGTGGGGAGGGGCGTGGGGCTGGGACGGGAGCTCGCACTCACCGCTCACAGACACGGTGGTGCCAGCGCCGGATCTGAACTCCTCATCGGGTCCTGTCCCCGTCTTCCTAAACTTCACACAGTGATAGATCCCGGCGTCCGCGGGGCGGGTGTCACTGATGCGGATGGTGAAGTTTGTGTCAGAGCCATTCTCAGCCCGAGTCACCCGGGGGAACGATCCTGTATCTGCATAAACGAGCTGGCGGCCGCTGCCCGAGCCCTTGAACCACTTCACGGGTCCTACTGGAGCGATCCCAGTCACCGAGCAGTTCAGAGTGAGAGTCTCTCCCGCAGACACCGACACGGCGCCCTCTGGCGGCAGCAGCTGGAACTCCTGGGCCCCGGCCCCTGTAACAAAAACAACCTTCAGAATCCAGCTCCTTCTTTTCTTAGACACCCCCCGCTGCCCTGGGGGCAGGACACAGCCAGTGACACTATTACAGGGGGTGACCTTTAGAGTAACTGGCAGCCCCATTCCTCCCGTGTGCAAGGGCGGAGCCCATCACGTCTCCTTTCAGCAGGAGCTCACAGCATTGCCCTGCATTACAGCAATGTCCAGAGCCATCTCCCCCTCACTCTGGGGCAGAGCTACTGCCAGCAGAAGAAAGGTTTGGTCAAGCTTAAAAATACATACCAGGTTTATCAGCGTTGACTGAAAATACCTGGGCTGGGCCAAATCCACTGGGCAATGGACCAATCAGGGCCCTCTGGGCCTCTTGGTGTCACACAAACAGTCCCATCTTCCGTACCCAGGTGATAGGCACCTTATACTGACCCTAGCTAGTTATATACCTTCAGATTCGGTACCCCTTTAAATTGCACATACAATGAGGTCAAAATGTCAGTCTAGACAAACCACAACTTGTGGCTGTGCTCAGGGCGGTGTCAGCTGTTTTCCCACCCTTGGTGGCGAAGCAAAAAAACCCAAACAACCTGGTAGAACTGCTGCTAAATCGCCACCAGTGGTCTGAAGCATCCATGGCCGCCATCATGCTCAGCGTGTTGCCCCGATGTTCACTTCTGGTGCCCACCCTCGGAGGAGCTGCTGCTGAAAGGCCGCCAAGGGCGGCTAAAAGCTGCCCCGCAAATGGTGCTGCCCTAGGCAACTGCCTAGGTCACCTAGTGCTTGCGCCAGCCCTGGTTGTGCTGGATTATTGCCCTGTAGAAACTAACATTGTCATGTATTTTATATGCATGACTTGTCTTTGGGTATCTAAAAGTGCCTTCTCCTTGACCATACAAACCCAGCTGGGGATGACTATCTCTTACTACCTCTCAGGTCAAGTTTTCTTTTCTTTTACAAGGAAATATTGTAGGAGAGACAGGGACCCCCAAAACAAAGGAAGTGACAGCAGTGCTACAGCGTCACAAATTCTCTTGTATATTATAGTAGTAATTTCATTCAAGTATTCCCCTTGGGCTGAGATGTAGTGGACATTCCTGGTCTTGATCAAAGGGATCTACAGCACTGAATACACTCCCAACCCCAAACATGGCTGAGCAATTGGGCTGGGCCATCTTGAAATGTTTCAGTGGTCCCTTGCAAAGCGAAAGGCCTGTCAGCAGTAATCCCAGCCTGATAGCCGTGGGGCTGGTTTGGGCTTTGCCCTAGTTGTGAGGTAGGTGTAGCTTCCATCCGACACTCGTTGAACAGTTATTTATACTCTTCTGAAACTATTCCATTTAAGGTCCTCCAGCCCTCAGATGTACAGATTTGATCTCTGTGCAGGAGGGTGTCTTGTGTGGAGAGGAGCTATGTCACTTGAGTTATACCAGATGTAGCAGGTCTCATCCCCATACGTTCTACCCAGAGGTCTGAATGGTGAAAGAGGCAGGGGGACGTTCTTCCAGTCACCACTTCCCTCACCCCAGCTCCTGTTGCCTCCAGTCTCTGTAGAGGACTCCCAGGAAGAGATGTCCTCCTGGCTCCAAACTCAGCAACAGCAGTAGCAGTGCTGCTGAGTTACTGGTAAACTCCCTCCTGCAGGGCTGGGGAGGAGCTGGAGTGAGGTGCCGTGCTCACGAGTGATGTCACCCTGCTAAAGTATGAGACAGAGCCCAAGTGAGCATCAGCAGACCTGGCGCCATACAAAGTGCTGCCAAACACAAACTAAAGAAAATATTTGTCTCCTAATGAGCCGGTTAGTCACCTTGTGGGGTTTTTGTAACGATATTCAGAAAATAAACTCCAGACAAGTGAGGTTTTCCTGGTGACTGTTTAAAGTGATCAGTAGAAATGGCTGGGGTTACAATTAGAGGGGATGTAAGACTCCCTTTCGTACTAACTTTTTCTTAGTAGGTGACAGTGTTGTCTCAGGTATATTCTCCTGCCATTCCCAACCTGGCTCTGATGACGCAAAGAAACTAGTTTAATACAGGGGAGGGTCTATTCCTTTCGGTGGATATTGTTAAACTTAACTATGTAGTGAATGCCCAGGGTGGGCACCTTAGAACAGGATCTTGTAACATAAGATGCTGGTTCTACTTGTGAGACACGTGGCCTTTCCTTGATGGGGCTGACATTCCTCTCACTGCAATGGAGTTCTTGGGAGTGGCTCTTAAATGATACCGGCACAAGAGCGGTGTCTCAGCCCCGTATGTCTACGGTGTAATTGCTCTAATGATTCTGTGCTCTCTACGAGCTTCTTTACTCTTAAGTTAATACAGGAGTGTATAAAATACTCCTGCTCACTGGGGACTAAGCCAGTCTCTGCCGCATGTTGGGGTTACACCAAAACTTTCACTGGGACACCCTGATTAGACACGTGGTCCTGCAACCAGTTGTGCTAACATGGAGTCCTGGGCCTGCATCGCGTACCACTGACTTTGTGGCAGTGCATGACCATGGAAGTCCCTGCTAGAGGAACTGGCAGTGGGGTAAGAGCCTTAGTGAACAATAATAATACTTATCGCTTACAGTGAGCTTTACAATTCCAACGCCCTGTACAAAGATGAATGTATTGATCCCTGCGTGAGCCCCGTGAGGCAGGTTGGTGTTCTCTCTTCTCCGTCTGCAAAAAGGGCCATTTAAAAAAACACCCCACAAACTAAAGAACATAAGAATGGCCGTACTGGCTCAGACCAATGGTCCATCTAGCCCAGTATCATGTCTCTGACAGTGGCCAGTGTGAGATATTTCAGAGGGAAGGAACAGAATGGAGCAACAAGTAAGTGATCCAACCCTATCATCCCATCTCAGCTTCTAGCAGTTGGAGGCTTAGGGACACCCCAAATAGGGAGTTGTATCCCTGACCATCTTGGCTAATAGCCATTGATGGTCCTGTCGTCCATGAACTTACCTAATACTTTGTTGAACCCAGTTATACTTGTGGCCTTCACAACATCTCCTGGCAACAAGTTCCACAGGTTAACTCTGTGTTGTGTGAAGTACTTTCTTTTGTTTATTTTAAACCTGCTGCCTGTTAATTTCCTCAGGTGGCCCTTAGTACTTGTGTTCTGTGAAGGGGTAAATAACACTTCCCTAGTCATTCTCTCCACACTAGTCATGATACTATAGGCCTCTAGCATATCCCCCCTTAGTCGTCTCTTCTAAGCCGAACAGTCTCAGTCTTATTAACCTCTCCTGTGTGGAAGTTGTTCCAGACCCTTCATCATTTTTGTTCCCCTTCTTTGCATCTTTTCCAATTTTAATGCAAGAGACAAACTATTATAATTAATACAAATTCAAGAATAGGTCTTATTTCCTGCATTTAAATCTTTATCTTTACTTGGCTTCTATTGAATTCAAATACTGAATCTTAAAATAGCAGACCTGGGTAATACCACTTGGCACTAAGCAGATGTGATATTTATGCCAATTCTTCCCAATTAACTAGAAGTTTCTACCATTCCCTGCCAATAGGCTAAGTCACTTCTCTAGGAGACATCCCAATAAAGCAGCTTCCCAATTAATCCGAGTACCGTATGCTGTATCAGTTAATGCAAGTGGGCACTTTTGCACAGAATTCTCCACCTTGGGAGCCTGAGTGCTCATTTGCACTTGTATGTGGGGACACAGCCTTGACATATGTGTGCAGAAACAAGTATTTGCACTGGTCAGCTACGTGGGAACTTCGTCTGAGGTCTCAGAAAATGTCCTGAACATAAATTACTTTTTGAAGGTAAATTGGAATGATGATGATAAAGCAGCCTCAGATGAAACTTCATTGTTCCCCTGACCTGTCGTGCTCAGCTGATTGAAACACTACCTGGTTATCTAAAGAAAATTAAGTGCTGCAATACCTAGGCACAATAGGGCAGGCCAGGTGAGACCACCAGACATAATGAAAAGTGCTGTAGTCAAGACCTGTAGAAGCAGGAGGAAAAATATAGGTAGAGATGCTCTGTAGCCTATAGAGATATTTGATGTATTAATTTTGGCAACACTTGTCCTTGTCATGCTAATATAGTTTCTGAAACTGAATTGAACAAGATTTCTATCCATGCCATTGCTTATGGTTACATTTTTAAACACTGCATGGAGGGAAGTGTAGTATCGCTGCAGAGTTTCTGTGGATGTTAATGGCACTCACAGCTAAGGTAAATCCGATGTGCCTCCATTAGTAGCACTGAACTATTCCTCCACCAAAGCAGCCGAGCAGTCACAGCCATTTGAATGAGCGAGTGCGAGCGACCCGTACTTGTTAGCCAGGGTCAGAGAGCCAGGTTTCTGCGCGTTCGAGAGCTCTCTCCAGAAGCGACTTTGGCTCGGCATGGAACGACTGTTCCTCAAACCCCACAGCAGAACCTGGCCCAAAGGCTGTGAAGAGCTGATGCAGAGAAGCTGTACCTACTGGCCCCTTATCTCTGAATGTAATAGATACAGATCGAGCATTCCTGTAACAGAGCCCACGAAGCAGCCCAGATAAGGATCTGACCACATTGGTCATAGTTAAGACTGCACTCAGACGCAGCTACTTGTGTGCCCAGGAGCAGGGAAAGTTCAACTTCTGCTCTGCACCTAGTCAGTACCTCTGATAGTCTAATGTTTCTGGGTGCCTCAAGCAAGGCCTGTGGGACCCAGGAAGTAAGAGATCTAAAAGCTTTCTGCAATATTGGCTCTTGCTGCTACTTCCTGAGATTTAGAGCTTCAGCAGCTTCTCCAAACCCTCCTACCATTTCCCAGGAAATAGAACCAAGAGCGGGTGTGCATCCCCCTAATGGGTGACATCAGCTGTTGACAGTCACTAGATTTAAGCGTAACCCATTGGTGAGTGTGTTACGGATCCCTCTCTGTGCCCTATCCACAGAGGATATAAATCTCTAGAGAACATTGGCTTTTAGCTCTGGAGGTCTCTGGTTCAGTCCCCTGTTTGTGGACCAAGCTGGGGGCCATCACATAAGCTCTTGAGGACTGGAGATAGGGAGCCATCCATCTAGGACACCCTGCCATTGAATTGGCACCAGAGTCATTGTGTTGGCCTTGAAAGAATTATGCCAGGGTTGTTGTCCTGGCTACTCGTTTGCTGGACTCTAGGCTCAACTCTGGATGTGATTCCCACCTGGTGGGCGGGGACAGAGGACTTGGGGGGAATGGCTCGTACTGCTGTCTAATGCATGCAAGGCTGGCTGATAGGTTTAGATCAGCGTTTCCCAAACTTTTTTGGCCACAGAACACTTTTTAGCCTGGTACATATTTACGGAACACTTATAATAATATTTTGTAGTTGTTTGGTTTTCAAATGAAATATTGTGTTATTTATGCTCAAATATATTTTATTTTATAAAACAAAGCAAAAATACAAATTTAAAATAACTTGAACTAACAATTTCTAACTGGAAAACGCATATAAAGTAGTAGCAAAATCAAGTGCAGGAGTCAAAATTCTCTTTACGCTCTTTCAATACGAGATCTATCGATAACCAGAAAAGAGTTTTATGTTAAATTATAGTAATTCAAAAAGAGTTGTAAACTACGCTTCAAATACACCAAATTTAAAATTAAAAAAAATTTAAAGCCCCTGTTTGAAATTACGATTCATTCACGGAACACCTATTCACATCATGCGGAACACCAGTGTTCCGCGGAACACAGTTTGGGAAACACTGGTTTAGATATATACACCGTTCCCAGAAATCATGGCCACGAGTGCACAATTAATACATAGAAGTAATATTAACTATGGGCCTTGGCATGTTGCACACTAATTGCTTTGAAAATGGACCGAATTGGCTAGCAGAGCTGTTCTCTTCCATGATCACTTGGAGATAACAGGAAAGCAGCTTCTGCTGCAAAACATAAGAGCTTCCATCGTATTGCCAATATATTGGCTTCATTTTTGGTATTAGAACTGCTTCTTCAAAGAATTCCAGCACATTCTTGTCCATCTGCCCACTGCAATCCTCACCAGACCACCAGTCCAGCAAGTCTCACTCAGGTACGATTCACAATGTTTTCAGTGGGAGTCTGCCTTGGAGATCCTTCAGTCCTAACAAGGTTCCTATACTGACATTCGTCACTGTAACACCTGAGCTTCCCAAGGATTGGGCCCTAAGGAGAATGTGATGGAGGGGAACTGAATGCTTGCTACTGTGGGTGATATATTTCAGTATTTCTCCAACAAAAGTTCACCGAGAAGATAATTTTCCTTCTGCATCATGCTTACAATAGCACGGTTTGATTAAACTACATCTACTAAAGAGGGGGTGATTTGCAACATTAACTGTCTGAAACACCTTCCCCCTGATCTTATCAGACAGCAAAACAAAATTCTGCTCTGACCAGAGGAAGATCCCGGATAAAGTTTCCAAGTAGGAATGAACCTGTCGGTATCAGTAGCCCTAGGCAGAGGGAGTGTGTAGGCTAGCAGAATTTACAGTGTGTAATGGACGTGAGAGATCTCTCTCCTTCCTCCTCCCTCTCTCCATCTGTCGCTCTCTCTGAAAGAGAAGCACTGTACCCGGATAGGAGGAAGATGGGGGAAGTGTCTGCTCTGGAATCCTGCGGGGTCTGAGAAGCCTGAGGAACAGATATCAGTGGGTCTGGATGTGGTTCAGCCAAGTTGTGTGTATTATTCATTGGTTTCCATTACGAATGCAGGCTTTCAGAGGGATGAAATCTGATCTCAGTTACGCCAATGTAAATCTGGAGTAACTCCATGGACGCGAATGGAATTACTTTGCATTTACACCAGTATAACTAGGGGAGGAACTTGGGCCATGAACTGTAACTGCTGGTCACTGTTGTTGAAACCTACTCTACGTAGTCTCCAGTTAGGATGGCGTTTCCCCTCCCTGGCAGCCCCGCATCTTCAAGCTACTCAGTGTGTACAGGAAGTGGCAGAGTATTTGAGACTTTCTTTCATGCTCCTGGAGCTCAGCCCGTCTGTGTTTTGAAGTGAGGATCTGCAAGCATCTCGTCCGTATCACGCACTGGCTTGTCCAACCTTGTTCTTGCAACGTGTGCACATCCGAATGGCTGTCAGCTTCTAACTGAAGAGGAGTGTGTGGTTAATGAGTCTGTTCATTGTTGTCGAGTCCAACGGGTGACACACGTTCTGCCGCAGGTCGGCCAGTAGTGTTGTTGCAGCTGGTGAGGTCAGTGCACTAGATGTGGCTGTTTGTTTCAGATGGAGCTGGCACTCGGAGATTAACCATCAGTGTTACTGTGAAACAAACAGCCAACAGCAGCGATGATGTGAAGCTGCTACTAGCTCATCTGTCACCTTTGGTTTCCTAGTTGTCTCTGTCAACATTGCCCAGCTGTATGCGCCTTGGGAGTTTATTTCAAATGTTGCTTTTGCCCAATTTGTATCAGCCCTTCTCCCCCATCCTCCCAACTCAGCCTCTTCTCCAGAGCCTCTGATGACCTATTGGTCCATAGATCAGACAGGCTACTGCTGATGTTAAGATTTACTGTAAAGCATTTGCAGGATGGGCCCAGCACGCAGGTGTCTCATGTGATCTGCCATGCTAGCATTGCCTAGCTTCAACTAAGTGTATTAACATCACACAGCTTACGAGTACACAACTATCACTGGAGTCGCCGTACAAAACGGGACTACCCCTCAGCATGCCTGTTGACATAGTAGGCTAATTCATTCCTGGTACAATTCGAGTGATGTCAGTGGAGTAACTCCGGGGATGCATTTGGCCGAGTATTAACTCAGAAATGGCTTGAAACACCAAGACCCATCTGTGGTGCCAATCCGTTCCGCCTTAGCACTATGAAGAAACAGGAAGCTGAGCTGAAAAATCCTGAATCACATGCATACTATAGCGTACGAGCAAGAAAATGCAAAGTTTAGGCTGAAACTCATTCTCTGACGCTTCAGTGACTAGATATTTTCTCTTCCTCTACTTATTTTCCTCACAATTTAACCCCATTTCCCCGTAATCTCTCCCCCTCCACATTGTCTCCCCAAAGCAAAACACAAGCACTGTTATAGGTGAGCTTCTGAATCCACCAGTATTTCAATAGGTTTAAGGCAAGAATCCAACCTGTCCCTTCCATGAAGGCTCCCACTACACAGTGCGGAAGCACTGAGTGGGAAGGTGTTCAGAAAGTTTCTTCTAATAGTCTGTGCAACACGGCTACTGACTCAGACGCTGATCATGTGATGCACATACTGTACAGTCATCAAGATCATGAGTTCCTTCTGCCGCATCACACCCATGGAAAAGAGATCATTTGCACAGCCAGTTTCCACAAACGAAAGTCAAGCTGTTCCTCCCAAGTGAACACTCAGTCAGCCACAAATCACTTCCCAGGCACAGCACTGAACAGTTTCTTAGAAAACCCATTTTCTTGGGAAACTGGCAACTTGTGTTTTAGGACCCAATCCTGCAAGGTGCCTTTTAAGGTCCCTTAACGCCTTTAAAAATTAGACTCAAGGATGAGTTAAGGAGGGTTAAGCGTGTGCTGATCCCCGCAGGATTGGGCCCTCAATGCTCATCGGCTGCAATTTACTTTACCATGATGTTAAATCTCAGAGTTAGCGAAATGTTGTTTTTAAAAGCACCGTATCTCATCACGTTAGGCAATATCCTTGTAAGTGTGGAAATCCTCACACCACAGGCCCAGAACATGGACAGTAGAGAATTCATAATGGTGGGGAAGTGGCAAAGACTAGAGTGAATTACGAGGCTCCTCGCCCAGCAAGGAGACAGCATCATGCACAGAGTCCCACAGCACGGGCTCAGCATCCTATAGCCCAGGAGCAGACAGCCTATGGCCTATGGCCAGGTGTGCCAAAGGAGGCACACAAGCTGATTTTCAGTGGCATTCACACTGCCAGGGTCCTGGCCACCGGTCCGGGGGGCTCTGCATTTCAATTGAATTTTAAATGAAGCGTCTTTAAACCTTATTTACTTTACATGCAATAGTTTAATTATAGAAAGAGATGATCTAAAAATGTTAACGAATTACTGGCATGTGAAACCTTAGAGTGAGTAAATGAAGACTCGGCACACCACTTCGGAAAGGCTGCCGACCCCTGATTTTTGCTTGGCTTAGGAGAACAGTAAGGATTTTTTTTTTATTTGTGGTTTAAAATTTCTGGTTTGGTGAGTGAGAATTTTTTTCCTTCTCCCCATTTTCAAGTAACGTGATGCTAAGTGGGCTGGAAGGGGTTAAGGTTTAATTGCAGGAGAGCTGCAGTGCTTGCCGAAAGTCTTGCCCACAGAAATAGTTTTTCTTCAAAAGCCATTTAAATAAGACTGGAAGGAGCGTTGTGAGTGTTACTAAGCGAGGACTTCACATTAGTAAAGAAATATGCAGCTGGTTTGAATATTTGCAGCCAGTGTCACTCTCACTTGTTGGAATGAGACAATTTCAACGGGAGAAGGAGTTCAAAAATAATTCACTAGCTACAATGCTTAAAATTCCCCCCAATGGGGGATACCCAGTTAAGAAAATTAACAGGTGCTTGCTATAAATGAGCACAGAATTTGCAACTCAGAAAAAGGAAAAGAAAGCCAGAGATATATTTACACAGCACTATATGGAGCCCCAGACAGCATCTGGTGGGTTACAGGAAGGGTGAATTTCACGTGGGTGACATCAGCAGAAAGTGCATGTAGTTCACAAGGGTAATGTTATCTGATTCAAGAATCAGAGGGGTAGCCGTGTTAGTCTGGAATTGCAGAAGTGACAAAGAGTCCTGTGGCACCTTAAAGACTAACTAAAGTATTAGAGCATAAGCTTTCGTGGGCTAATACCCACTTCGTCGGATGCATCCGAAGTAAGTAGCCCACGAAAGTAAGTAGCCCACAAAAGCTTATGCTCTAATACTTTAGTTAATCTTTAAGGTGCCACAGGACTCTGTTATCTGTTTCAACAACTCTTACTTGCAACTCCCCACTCCTACACCGTCTCCCCAGCACTGACAGAACCATAGAAACATTTATCTGAATCTTCTACAGAAGGAGAACCTAGACAAATGGAACCCAAGGCTGAACCAGCCCAGTTGTTCAGGACAGTCGGTGTCAGGGGGTGGGGGGCAGTCATGGCTTTGATTTGGCAAATCTCTAGTTCAAAAGCAGCTTTACCAGTGCCATTTTTTTGCAGGAAAGAAATATTCTGGGTTCTTGTGCCTTTCCCCCCAACCCCTCAGAAACCTCGTTGTGGTAACCATCAACCTTAGACAGCAGTGGTCACAGTCAGCATGGAAAGAACCCCATATACATTTTCACCTGAAAATTTTGCCCTTATTATTGCTACACAGAACCCCGCTTGGTAACTGACAGATTAGAGAGGTTCTTTCCCCCACAGCCTCAGGCGATGGTCAGTGGCATTTCCTGGCTCATGGACTGACATTAGAGGTGACTGGACGTTAGCATGAGCTGGCTACTCCAACATCTTTCCTGTGAGGGCTTCCAATGAAACGCAGGCCTTGACTTTGGTCGCACATGTGGCCTAACATGAATTAGTGAAGGCAGGTTAACCAATTGCTTAACACCGAGCTAGAAATAAAATTACTGACAGCAGCATTTCAGCTGCAAGCGAAGCACCAGAGAAAGCAGCCACTGCAGGGCTCATTTCCTGGTGGAGGAGGAAGGTTTACTGACACTGATAGAGGGAAGACGGTGAAAAGAGGGAAGTGCAAAGGGCAGGAAGAATAAATAAATACTTTAGATGCACCACAATCACATATTTCATCATAGATCTCAGAGCCTTTTGCAAGCATTAAACAAATCATCTGGCAGAGCCAGGAATGTGAGCCAGGAGCCCTGATTGGTGCACAGAGGGGGCAAACACAGCATAAATGCCTAGATTAGGGTATCTACATTGTCAGGAATGTGGACATAACCTAGACAGAGGCAAACAGAGCTTGGAGTCAGTGTGTGCAACATCTCTTGTGATGCAAACTTCATGTTGGGTGTAATTTGGCCAGAAAACTGATGCACAGTGGTGGAAGTTACACTGATCTGACCTTCAGGTGGTTGTGCAAAGCGAGTAATATTTGCACACAATGCAGTACAGAAAGGAGGTAAAGGAACAAGAAAAGCAATTAACTGGCAGGGGGAAGAAAACAGCTATTTTACAACTGTACCCATTTTACAGCCTCCTACACAGGCTCATGACAATTAATTTGGAATAAAACAGGGTGTGAATTTAAAGCAGATCAGCTATTCCTGATTAACTCCCTGTGTGGATGCTCTTCTTCTGGACTAAGAGCGTCCACACAGGGAGCTAATCAGGAATAAATTCCTGTATAGACATGCCCTTAGTTGCTCTTCTATTATGCTGACCCAGGGGGAGGCAACTTATGTCACCTGTGCTGGTTTTCAGTGGCACTCACACTGCCGGGGTCCTGGCCACCGGTCTCCAGGGCCCTGCATTTTAATTTAATTTTAAATGAAGCTTCTTAAACATTTTAAAAACCTTATTCACTTTACGTACAACAAGAGTTTAGTTCTGTATTATAGATTCATAGAAAGAGACCTTCTAAAAATGTTAATGTATCACTGGCACGCAAAACCTTAAATTCGAGTGAATAAATGAAGACTGGGCGCCCCACTTCTGAAAGGTCGCCGACCCCTGTGCTGGCCGTTGGTGTGTAAATTACATCAATTCCGTACACTCCTGAATGGCAGATTTGTGCAATTTGGACAAATCCACCATGTGCACCCAGCTCGGATCAGCCGTGGGAGTTCAGAGCCCTGCTGAATGCAGCCCCTAGCGCCCTTTTCCCCCAGGGCCGGGATGAGGGGTTTACCTTGTAGCAGGATCGATGGATTAGAGAAAATCAGACAAACCACAGCCATGAGCCAAGTTACCCAGCGGAGTCCCGGGGTTCTCAGAGCCCCTGCGGGACGAGCGGGGCCAGGGGCCAGGTTCCTCCCCTCCACAGCAGCCCGGTTACCATCCCCCTGCCTCTTTAATTCCCATCGCTGGCCCCCTCCCCGGCCGTAGTTAAAGGTCAATTCGCGCAGATCTGGTGCCCCAGGCACGCCTGGCTGGAGAAGGGTGAGGGGAGCCAGACACCAGGACGAAGGCAGGACCCCCCCGATCACGCCGCCAGCCGCGGGCGGGAGGCAGGCAACAGCACTTACCCGGCCAGGCGAGCAGGGCGAGGAGCAGCAGGCAGGGCGGGCGGCGGGCAGGGGAGCTCGCAGGGCTGGCGACGGGCGGCATCGCGGGCGCCTGGCAGGGACAGAAAGGAGAAGAGCTGCCTGAGGAGCAGGGGCCGGGGCCGGGCAGCAGGAAACTACGCCGGCGCCCCAGCCCGCAAAGGAGGAAGGGGAATCGGGCTCCCCCCGCCGGGGGCCGATCCTGCCCGGGGAGCCGCCGCGCACCCACCTGCGGCAGCCGGTTGCTTCTGCCCAGGCGGGATCCAAATCCCCGGCTCGGTGACCCCTGCGAACCAGCCGCCTGCTTCAATCACATGCCGGCCCGCTGCAACGCCCCCTCCGCGGCGGGGCTTGGGGGGGGCAGGAGCTCGCGGCGGGGTTTCGGGGGGAAGGAGCAGAAAGGAGCCGGGGGGGGGGGGAGCCCGCGGGGGGGCGCGGGGGTGGGGGGGGGGGGAAAAGGACCGGGGGGGGGGGGGGGGGGGGGGGGGACCGCCCCTGCCCGCCGCAGGGGGAGCGCTCAGCCGCGGTGCGCTGCAGCCGCGCGCTCTCTGCGTCCCCGGGAGAGGCGGCGGGACCTGCCGGCCCGGCTCCTGCGGCTGGTCTGTGGCGCGGCCGCTGCGTCCCCCGCCCCTGCTCTCCGCTGTGCACAGACCCCCCACTCCCGCTCCCCGTTGCCTAGCACTCGGGGAGACTCCGCTTCCACCGTGCACCAGGGCAGGGACACCCCCCCCCCCCCCCCCGTGCTCTCAGCCCAGCCCCGCTTTAAGGGAGCGGGGCCCGGCCTGGCTCCGCGCAAACTTGTTTTTCTGAGGTCCATCCCTGCGGGGCTGAATCAGCCACGGATGTTGCGGGCTTAAGGTGGGCCGGGTGAGTTCTACCTGTTCCACCCTAGCCTGCCTCTGTGGCCGCGGGCAAGTCCCTAGTGCCTCAGTTCCCCATCCTGGCAATCCTAGAATCACAGGACTGGACTCCAGATTGCTCCTTCCTAAGTGGAGGACTTTGCATTTGTTCTTATTGAATTTCATCCTGTTGACTTCAGACCATTTCTCCAGTTTGTCCAGATCATTTTGAATTTCAATCCTGTCCTCCAAAGCACTTGCAACCCCTCGCAGCTCGGGTATGGTCTGCAAACTTTATCAGTGTCCTCTCTATGCCATTATTTAAATCATTGATGAAGATATTGAACAGAACTGGACCCGGAACCGATCCCTGCAGGACCCCACTCGTTCTGCCCTTCCAGCATGATTGTGAACCACTGATAACGACTCTCTGGAACAATTTTCCAACCAGTTTTGCACCCACCTTATAGTAGCTCTATCTAGGTTGTATTTCCCTAGTTTGTTTATGAGCTGGTCATGCAAGATGGTATCCAAAGCCTTACTAAAGTCAAGATACACCACATCTACTGCTTCCCCCCCCCATCCACAAGGCTTGTTAGTTTTCTTTGACAAGGTATCAGGTTGGTTTGACACGATTTGTTCTTGACAAATCCACATAAACTGTTATTTATCACATTATCTTCTAGGTGTTTGCAAATTGCTTACTTATTTGCTCCTTGGGGGGACAGCCCCACCCAGTCCTGCAGGAGGGCAGTGAGGTGAAACACATTCCATTGGTGAGGGACCCAGAGACACTGATAATGTGGGTAGGGTGACCGGATGTCCTGATTTTATAGGGACAGTCATGATATTCAGGGCTTTTTCTTTTATAGGCGCCTATTACCCCCCACCTCGTCCCAATTTTTCACTCTTTCTCTCTGGCCACCCTAAATGGAAGCACTGTAGGGCAGAACAGGGACTATCTTGTTCCATGTTTGTACAGTGCCTAGTGCAGTGGGGTTCTGGCCCAGGACTGGGGCTAGCAGGTACTGGAGAGAGCCCCTGGGAACCCCTTGTTAAATTCTGACAGCTAACTGAAGGGAGGGGAAAGGTGGCACTGACAGCACCGACCCCACTCTCATGCACAACCATCCATGCCGGACAAACCCCCGACTCCTCTGGCCCTCGCCCGCAAAGCCTGGTCTCCGTCTCCCCTCCAAACACGCCCCAGCCATGCTGCCCGGCCCTCCGACTCCCCAGGAGCTCATAGGACCCCTTCCGGCAAGTGCACTTAACAGGAGTTTGGTTGCCAAGTGGTACCGACTCCCTCCCTGGTCTGGCGATGAGGAGAGCTTTGTTTGAGAGGGAAACGGATGAATGGATTCCCCAGCTGAGCGCCCCGCGCGACGTGCCGTTTGTCACAGGCTGAGGAGGGCTGTTGTCCATCAATGGAACAAAAGCCCAGGGGGGAGAGGGAGCAAAAGGGGGAAAGGGTGAGGCTGGGAAGATGGAGGTGACGGGAGGGTGAAAAGTGGAGGAAGAGCAGGGCAGAGGAAGAGAGTGAAGGGAGCAGGCAGAGTTTGGTTCGCCCTTGTCACACTGCAGCGTATTCACAGGTACGTCTACACTGTGATACAAACCCTGTGGCGCCGAGTCTCAGCGCCCCGGCTTGGGGCTAATCATAGCAGTGTAGACACATGGGCTGGCGCCTGGCTCTTAGACTTACTCCCCTCACAGAGTGTCAGAGCCCCCAGGCTCCAGCTTGAGCCCGAATGGTTGCACTGCAATTTTATAGCCCTGCTGCCCGAGCCCTGAGAGCCCAAGTCGGCTGACTGGGCCAGCGGCAGCCATGCCACAGGTGTTTGATTTCAGCATAGCATAGCCCAGGTGCCATGCGTGTTCCTGCAAGACACCAGACCCGCTACGCTGGGGACAGTGGGCAAGTGCAGTCTCCACCACCCATTCAGACTTTGGTTTTCTCTTGGCACCTGGGAACAAAGGGCCCCTTGTGGTCTGGGCATGCCTACCTGGAAATGAGTAATGATCAACTCACTGAACAATGATCAGCTGGGAACAGTTTCCATGCGCTCCCCACTTGGAATGGATGGAACAGATGGAAGGACCCCCTGCTGTGTAAGGTCGTGACCCTGAAGGATTTCACTGCTCTACCTGAGCCTCCCCTACAAGCAATAGGAACGCACAGCACCCAGGGGATCAAAGCAGCCTTAATAGAAGGGGCTGGGGAGTGGCAGATATTTGGGGGAGTCTTTGCTGCTGTTTTAGCTTCTTATCAGAAAGAAAAATCCTTGACTGGAGCCAGAGAGACCAAATATTCTTATGCTCGCACTGCATAAGACAGTTATTGATACCCAGGAGCAGGAAGAGCCCAAATACCAGCTAGCTCCGGTCCCGCACTAGACTTCAGCCAGGGGGTGGCTGCAGACCTTGCTCTGTGACTGCTGTCTGGCACAAGAATAATTCCAATGTTCTGGGGAACTTTGCTGTAATTCTTCCAGCAGCCTGGCTTGCAGCCTCCCTCCATCCCCATTAACCATAACACTCCCCCCCTGGGAGGATGAGAGAGGGCCATAGCTATTCTCTTGATTTGTATTGTGCTGTAAACAAAAAACAAAGTTACCCCAAGTGATTTGGAAATGGAACCCCCAAGCTGGGCGCGTTGTCAGCCCATGTAACTTCATGTTCTTACCGCTACAACCCCTCTCCTCTGTCCTGTAGGTTGCTACCCCCACGTGTTGCATCTGGTCTTAATTTGCATGCTGCAAAGCAGGGAATGTGTTTTCCTTGTGCCTGTGCTGTTCTTTGCTCAATCAAGCCTCAAACCTAATTTATGGCTTCCAAGTACTACCCTAATGCAAATCTAATCTTTGTCAGTATTATTCCAGTGGAAACAGTGGCTGTCCTATGTAAAAAGAAACTTGCTACCACCATCTTTGTCTCCCCTGTCTGTCTGGCAAGCGTGTAAGTGAGCAGCAGGGAATGGGGTTTGCAGCACGTTGGAACCATTTTGTCCTACCTTCATGCTTCATCTAGGCTTTTTGTAAGACAGGAGGAGCTTAGTCTGGGCTTAAACCAGTTCCTTGCACAGTGGTGGGCATGTGGAATCCAAATGGAAAGCAGGGTGGGTTATTAAAATCCTATAGTTGACTCTCTTATAGAAGCATAAGACATCCCCTCCCTAGATTTTGATACATTGGCACCCCCAGAACTGAATTCTGGGTCTGGGCGGACCAGAAGGAACAGGGAAGCTATCTGGGTACGGTGCATACAGCTGTCTGCTGCATTTCTCCGCCCTGACAGTTATTTTTAAATGGAGCCAGAATTCCTGGAGGCCTGTTTGATTTCAGCATGTCTGGGCTGTTCTGCACCGTGCTGAAGGTTCAGACAACCTGTTTTGAGGCAATTATGAAGTGGAGACAGCCCGTGTGCAAGCAGCAGCTACAGAGCGGTGAGGAAGGAAAGTTACAGAGCTAAAATAAAAAATTACAAGGAGGAATGTGCTGAAGCAAAGCAGATGGCTGTGGTGTGAGCACCTCATGGAGCTAGGCTGATATTGTTCCCCTATATAAAGCATATGAGCAGGCCAGTGGGATCAGCTGTCTGCCCCCCCACCCCAGGCTGTTTGGTTTGGTTACACAAGCTCCCCATCCAAGCCAGTGGTGTTTTCCAGGGCCCTCCCACTCAGGAGGCCTTTGTGCCCTAGCAGGGGCTGCAGGTTAATAATCTGTTTGCGATGAAAGCGCCATTTCCCCTGGCTGCTGAGTGCCCGCGACGGAGCGAGAGAGCTCAGAGCTTTTCAGGAGATATAATGCCATAATTAGTAGTTTCCTTCGGAATCAAACACCCACCGTTAGCAGGCAGCTTGCTGCACTATTCATCTGGGATGGGTTAGCGCTGCCAGACGTTAAATACTATTATTGGGCAGCCAGGCTCCGCTCGGCAAGTTTAGCTTCTGCTTTTTAATTTAATCTGAAACTGCCACGTGAGCTTGGGTGGAGGCATTGGATTTTAAAGGCCGTCTTTTCCTTCGTTAGCCCTGCTGGCCTTTCCTATCTGCTGCAGCAGCCGTACAACCAGGTGGCTCGGTCACCCTTTGGTGTTAAGTTGCTTCTAAGCAATCCAGACCAGGTGCTGGGAGAACGCTGTGCATTCAGAGCTTTGTGACAGGTTGCAATCAGAAATAACTCACTGCTTGCAGGGCTTGCTTGGCCAGGATAACTGAAAAAGAGGAAGCCCTGGGGTTTCAGTCTCAGGAGAGCTTTTCAGGAATAGGTTTGTTTTCACAGCTTCAAGGGCTGTACCTAAGAGCTCTCCATGCTCTCAATACCTTTCTTGGGAAAGCTTTACAAGGCCAGTGGCAACAGTGCTGGATGTTTGAGCCCTCCAAGATTATGGCTGGATCAGTCACTCTGCGGGCTTCAGGCCTTAACCTTCTTTTTCAGTGACCCCCGACAAACTGACTGTCCCAATTCTCTTTCTAAGATGCTGGTTGGGGTTTCAGTTTGTCCTGTGTGTGCTGCAGGAGCGTGAATGAAATCTGGTAAATATCTCAGATGATTTCTAGATACAGAATACCTCCCCATTTTATATTTTATGCATTCTTCATGAATTGCGACAGTAACACTTAGCTCGTATGTAGCACCTACCATTCAAGGATACCACAGCGTTTGTTCAGAACTCTGTAGTAAAGGCACTTGCCTGTAGCACCAATTAGGAAAATACAGTTCTGTCAAAATCGAAATGCTTTGTAATCACAGTGATTCTGTCTATATTTCATTTTGGGGGGATGGGAAATCTGGCAATGGAAAACATCCCTTTTTGACGTTTTTGAAATGAACGTTTCATCTTGTTACGTATAATAGAAAAGTTGAGATTGAAATAAAGTTTCATTTTTGTTGAAACAAAATATTTTAATGCAAATTTTCCTTTGGAGAATTTTGAAACTTTGGTGTTTTGTTCCAGTTCAAAATGAAGCCAATTTTCAAAACTGCAAAATCCTTCACAAAATAGAATGATCATCCCTGCAGCCAGCTTTTATGTGTGCAACTGTCTACTGTTAGAGGGAATTACACAGATGTGTACCATGGCTCCTCTACTGCTAGTTGAGACAGGAGATTTTCCTTGAGTTTAAGTAGAAAAGGTATGTGATTTTGTACTGGAAGATCTGAGTTCTACTCCTGCAACTGCTATCCAGTTCTGGGTGGCACCATAGTATCGAGGGACATCTGGACTGTCCACAAATTCTTGACACTACTTGAGTATTTATCCAGCACTTTTACATTTCTAAGCACTGTGCCAACATCAACACAACACCCCTCACTTAGAGATTGGGACACACGGAAAGATGAAGGGCAGCATTTTCAAAAGTGGGCACTGATTTTGGGTGCCCGGCGTGAGACACCTCAGGTCAGATTTTTTAGGGATATGGAGCTCCCTCCTCTGCCGTCGACTTCAGCTGGAGTTGTGCCCTCTCCGTGCGATTGAAAATCCAGGCCCAAGGTGCTGCAGGCTGGAAACTCAAAAAGCCAGTGGCGAGTTTTGAAGACTGAAGCTATTTGAAATGCCTCCTCCCCATTCCCCTTGCCAGTGGTGTCAGAGCCAGGATCAGAGCAGGACTCCTGACTTCTGAGCTCCATGTCCAGTCCAGCATAACAGCGATTTTCAGCCTGTGCTCCATCACGCCCTAGGTTCTCAAAGGCACCGAGTCTGGAGCCCAGCTTCCCAGGCACTAGAGTCAATGTTAATAACCTCTCCAGAAGCTGGCATCTTTCTGGCTATAGTGGACTGACTCTACTCTGATGCATCTAGGGGACAGGCAGCAGCAGATTTGTGAGCAGAAGGTTTATCCAGCTGGGGACAAACTGACCGACTGGGCAACCAGACTGTGACTTGTGAATCCCTCCTGTGGAAGGGGGACAGCATGGGCTGAACCCTGCGTCCACAGCCTGTTCCACACTGAGTCCCTGACCTTTACCAGCAGGGCCCATGGGCAGCTGACAGCAGATCCCTCCACCCACATGCCCACCCTGAAGACTGAGCAGTAGCAGGGGCAGCACAGAGCGGAAAAGGAGAGGATCCTCCTGCATGCAGTCCCAGCAGCAGCTCCCTGCAGGGCCAGCCCTGTTCAGTCTGGGTGCATGAGAAGGGCTTTCGCTGATGCTAGCATAAGCGCTCTGAGGGAGTCCACAGTGGACTCCAGTCTGTCAGGGGGTTTTTCTACTGCTGTAAATGCAGATAGTGTGGTGGGAAACCCCCCTCCTCGGGGTTTCCAGGCCCGTTCCCAGGTGGGAATAAAAGGAACTAGACCGAAGTAAAAGACAAAGGCACCCCAGTAGGGTGATCTTTATTTCTGCTATAGCAGGATTCCAGTCAAGCAAAAGCAAGAAGGGAATGCCCCTGTACCGCAGTACATGGGTTTTTATACCTTTTAGTATAACAAAGAAAGACACTTCTATTGGTCATTGATTACATACTACGTCAGTATAATCCTGTGCAGTAGCTCCTTACTCTTTACCTAAAAACAAGGGGCCCTATACAAGATAACTAGGTCAAAAAGTTCTAAATTTCTTACAAGACTATAAATAAGGTCTGGGAGATAAGGTAACACCACGGCTGTGAAACAGGACAAAGAAAGTTCAGTAATTGCTATCTCTATAAATTAAGACAGGGGAAGGTCAAGAGTGGGTGAGGTCAATAGTACAGTAGTATTTTCTTTGCTCACATTTCTCTAGTCAAAGTTTCTCTGGTCAAGTAATTTCCACACCAACAGGAAATGCAGACAGACAAGCATTTGAGGCCAGAACCATCAGCAGTGTGGCCAGGCCCCACAATCTGTGAGCCAGTCACAGGTATATAGATTATTGGCTCTATCAGCTACAACAGTGCAGCCCACCCGGATTCCTCATGTAAGGGGGGCTAGCTTGGGTTCCTCGTATAGGCTGCCCCTCATTCATCGCCAGCTTTGCTCCCCTGTTTTCTTGGGGTCAGAATAGAACGTTGAGTGTCTATTGCCTAGTAGAGAAACATGAGAGTGCTCAGAGAAGGAAAGAATTTCATCTGGTGGGATCCAAATGTTAAAGTCTTTAAACATCGACCCCAGTCAGGTTTTCTCATCCCCTTTTTATCACGCTCCCCGCCCTGCTTGGTTTCAAATGGCCAGGAGAATGCTGGCAACTGCTCTCTCTACACCGAGAGAGTGATTTGAAATTACACACAGATGTGGAGAGGTTTTCAGTTCCTGCGCAGTGGGACCACACACTGACATTCCTGACAAGCTCTAGTTCTATCAAAGCAGCACCGTTTTATCACTAATGGAAATATTCCCTTCACTCACTTGCTAGGGCCTGTTCCTTCAGAGATGAATATTTTACAATCCCATTAGGACAGAGCAGTTTATATTATATTGTCATAGGGACCTGCCTTAGAGGTTATTTGCAGTCAGTTGTCAGCCTTATGGCCAACCACTACCAAAAGGTATGGCCATATGAGGCCATACCCCCAGCCTGTTGGGTCTTACAGCTTCGTTGAGTCTCTCAAAAGCCCGGGCAGGTGATTAAGTCTCTTAAAAATGATAATCACAAAAGAGGAAAGATACCAGAGGCTAAGGTGTAGGAATGAAAATTGATGGGGAGTTCTCCTTAAAAATCAAAACCACCAGAAGACCTCAGTCCCGGGTCTGATCCAAAGCCAAATGAAGTCAATTCAAAGATGCTCATTGACTTCAGTGGTTTTTGGATCAGACCCAAAAAGTTCCTGGACCTCCACAACACATCAGCCAGCGTGCATAGGAATTCCTCTATGCTTTAACAATGAGCTCAGATTATTTAAAATAAAATTTTATACCTCAGGCTCTTTTAGAAAACTTCCTTACAACCCAAACTCTGTTACTCCCAAAGGAGGTTCACTTTTTAGTGACGGCTACAATTGCTGATCATGGTGATACTTGGCTGAGCTTGTAAAGTCCCTACTCTCAGCTCTGGGATATTTCTCTGTCTGTAGGTAAAAAGAGAACTTTTGAATGCTGCATCCAATCAGTTCCAGCATTTCAGGGGATGTTCTAGCCATCGATGGCCAGAACCGCGCTGAGTTTTGGGAAAAATGGAAAACCAGAAAGGTAGAACTGGGGGACAAATGGAGCCCTTGCCATTGCTTTAGCGTATCCCCAATGTCTAGTGCTTCTGCAGCTATCTGTAGATCAAAGAACTGGTTGATGGCTCTTATTAAACAATACCCTATTCTTCTTCCTGAAGAAGAGCTCCAAGAAAAGCTGTTCCCTCACCGACCTTGTCTCATTGATATCCCGGGACCAACCAGGATCCAACAACCCTGCAAACATCCTCTCAGTCCTTTCACATGCTGAACGACTTCTCTCCCCGTTAGAAGGAAGAAAGGGAGAGAGGTAGGGAAGTGCACCCAGGCTGTGGAACGTGAAGGGAGCATGGGGGACCCTTTGATAGGAGGAATGGGGGGCAAACGGAGGCCCTAGCAGGGAAGAGACTTTGTGGGGGGGGGAATTGCAGGGAGTCCCTGAAGAAGAGGGGGCTGGCCGGGTAGCACATAGGGAGCTTGTGGGTGGAATGGAGGGCTGTCAGGAGCTCGGCCTCATAAACTACCAAGTGTGCTACCTTCTAATAGCCCTCATTTCCAGCACCGCACACTGCACAGACCATCAGAGCTCTGAGCCAGTCCTCAAATTAAATTACTGTTATGTTTTCCCACCACAAAACCAGGCCGCGAGCTTAGAACAGAAGCGATGCATCGCACTGCTCAGTCTCCTGCCCTAACCCCGAGAAGCCCTCTCTGACTCGAGAGGCAGGAGCCTTGGGGAGGGGGTTGTTATGAGCCCTTTAAAAACAAGGTATTGCTATTGCACCACTGATATTTAGCACCTCGAGGGAGCCAAATGTAGCTTCAGCCTAGCCGGGTAGCCTGCCAAATTAATCCAAGACACCCAGTACAGAAGGAGCTTAAATTAGTTTTATCTGATGTTCGCTTGTTCTAACCAATATGTTAACTTGCTGATGGAAAAATACCCTTGTGCCAGTTTATGAGGAGTGGTGCAGAGAGCCCGCTGAGCCTCAGATGAGGGAGAACGTGATTTATGGGGGCGGGGGAAGGGAGCAGGCGTTCGTATCAGTGTGAGGGTCAGACTCATGGGTTGCCTAAAGAGACCTTCTGACAGTCACCCATCTCAACAGCTGCCGACCCTGTCCTCCTGGCCTTCTCACTGCAGCTCCTTTGAGCACAGCTGGCTTGTTTTACTCCACTGCCATAGATCTCCACTCTCATGGGTGTCTCACCGTCAGAGACAAGACTGACCGCAACAAGATTCTTATATAGCCTAGGGAAACAAAGGGTTAACAAGAGACAGATGCTGCATTTAGAATCTATTTGCTACTCCCCTACCCTCAGCTACATGTCAGAGAAGCAAAGGCCATTAGGGCGGGGTGGGCTAAAGTTGCCTTGGGAAGCAGAACGGTTGTTTGATGGTGACTTTCTTCTGCGAGGTTCCTTCTCATGCTTTTCTAATGGGCCTTTCCTTGGTTGTGATATGTCTCACTGGTCTCTCTATTTAAAGATGAATGGCAAAGTCAAGAAACTTGCGTCCTGTGCTCTTTACGGTGCCTTTAGGATGGGGCCTCACAGGAACGGTCTTTATTATTTCTTCAGCCAGGGTTTTTATCCCTTGGTTTGCTCTTCATAGCAGAAATCCCAGGTCCTCTTTGCTGGAAGACTCTTGCAGTCCTAGGAAGCTGTGGATGGTGATAACAGCTAGAGGCTGAAATCTGAGTTGTAGCCCTATCAGTCCCAAAGTGAAGGGGGAGCAGGACCCAAACTACCATGTCTATCTGCGTGCGTCTACACAAACAGCAAAACTAGGACATAACAATACAGCTTGCTTTATAGCTCACTGGGAAGAGCAGCCAGTTCTTATTGTAGACTAATTGGGGTGCATCTAATCACATTCAACTTAATTTTAGTAACACTCATGCTCCACTGGGAGCTTGTGGTGATATGCCCTTGGTCAATGACTTCTGCAGAACTACTTAAGTCTCATAGACTCATAGACTTTAAGGTCGGAAGGGACCATTATGATCATCTAGTCTGACCCTCTGCACAACGCAGGCCACAGAATCTCACCCACCCACTCCTGTAATAAACCCTTAACCTATGTCTGAGCTACTGAAGTCCTCAAATCCTGGTTTAAAGACTTCAAAGTGCAGAGAATCCTCCAGCAAGTCTGGTTGCTCAGTGTTAAAACCTGACTCCCAAAGCAGTGTCTTCTGTTCTCACAAACATGGCCGAAATCCACCTCAGCTATTGAGCAGTGGAGGCGGCCTTTACTCTATGTAAATAACAATTCAAACCCATTAAAGCATTATTGATTGCCTGTATTGCGGTAGTGCCCAGAGACCGCAAACAAGATCTGGCCCCATTGCGCTGGGTGTGGCACTCCCTGAAGCTGTTACGTGGATCTTGGATGGTTCAGTGTCTCTCAGTGAGCTATGCAGTGACCTCTCAGCTGCTTTCTGGCTCTGCTTTTGGGGGAGTATGGCACCTGCAGCAGTGGAAACAGAGTAATTCATCCCGGCTTCCTTAACATATTCATGCAAGTTTCCTGCTGGGGAATTCCTATTGGTCTGAGTCATGGCAGGAAAGGTGGATCTATCCTGGAAGCCTGTCCTAGCTTGATCTGCATGGACTGGAAGTAGGACCAGCAATGTACGCTGTGTAGAGGTACCACGGGGCTCGGGGCTGTGGTCTGAAAAACTGCTCTGGAACATTCAGAATCAGGAAGGGGTGAGAAGCTGAAGCGTCTCTGGAATTACTGCCTGTGGATGGCTGGCTGGGCTGGCTGGGCTCACGTCACAGGGAATGATCCAGCAGCGTCCCACTCCAATCTCTTCCCTTGCTTCCTAGGGTCCTGTGCGCCTCTCTGCTGTGCAGAGCACTGGGATGCACACGGAAACCCGCACACTGGGAGCAGGAGGGGGACAGACCCTGGGCAGCCGACTCCCAGCCTGGTTAAGGCTTCAAGGGCATTAGAAGGTTGTGGCTGGTGAAGGATGAGGATCAGGGGAGCTGTGCCTCTATACTACAAACTCCCTTGTAAAGCAGTGGATTTTCAGAGCCAGTGTGCACCTTCTGCCCCCATTAGGTGCACGCCTGGAGCAGGGATCAGTGACCCAATAGCTCCTGCACTGCCCATGCTGCTAGATGGGAAGGGGACCCAGAGGTTTTCGTGGAGAGGCATCATCCCAGTGCTGACTGCGTAGGATTGGGGTTTTGAATTCTCAGGGGCCTGGTGCCAGTGGGGGGCTCTGGGTTCTTGTCGGCATGGGGATGGGATGGTCCTAAATGAAGATCCTGATTTTATGACTTGTGCTCCAATTTAGGGGCAGTGTAAATCTCACGGAGCCTCACTGGCTTCGGTGGCGTCACGTCTGGTGTTTGCAAGTTTAAATAAGCCAGATTCTGATCTTGGCTGTGCAGGTGTAACACACTGAGGGGCTCTGGGATGACACTGGAGTAACTGTGATCAGAACCCAGCCCAGAATCTTGAACGAGCTGCTATTCTCTGGTTCCGTGTTACCCTGTCGTAGCTGCACTCAGTTCTGTGACGTTACTTCTGCCGCAGGCTGCTGAGAGCAGAACATGGAAAGCAGAGGTTTCCACGTTAATGGTGGGGGACTTCAGGGAATGCTGGTCGCTGAGGAGTTCTTAGTGAAACACAGATCTGGTGGAAAAAGCTCGCTTCTTCCTCTCTAGAAGGAACAGCTTCTGCTCATGCTCTCAGCAAGGTGCCGAAGAGTTAACTGGCTGTCTCACAGCAAGTCTGACCGACTGTCCGTTATCTGTTCATCTCATTGTGCAGCTTCTATGTGAGCTCATCCTGGCGATCTCTGCAGGGCGGGCGTTACTATGGGCACAGGCTGCAAAACAGGGACTTCCCAGCTTCCTTTTCTGTTTCTCGTTACCAGAGACAAGAACTATATAATCCGCCCTTAGCCCCGGACACTGAGCTCTGACAGGAATGCCACAGAGGTGCAAGCTGCCAAGCCTTCAGAGAGTCCCTGACCCTCCCCTCTCAACTCGGGGCTCTGAAGAGCATGGAAAGCTAATTACCAGTCCCTAGTCTCCAGTCTCCCTCCTGCACCTCAGGCCCGAGGGAGTGATCTTGGCAAGCACTAGAAGTGAAGCTTGCCTATGCCAGCAGCAGAGTGCTCTGTGCATGAACAGACACAGACAAATATACTTGCCAGTGGTGGAAAGTCCTTCACTCCTCACAAGTCCGATTTCCCACAAACACCACTTAATTGTTCCTGATGTCTGGCTGGCTCAGCCTGTGCTCGGGGCCGTCACATGGGGAGCGGGGCGATAAAAAAGAAAGCGGGGGAGCAGGAGGAATACACAAATCGGAACCTAAGCTTGCTGCGTTCAGGGCTGAGGATTATTTCTTTCCATGATAATTGTAAAATAAGATGTGACGTCTGAGCTGAAAATAAGAATGCAGCAGGAAATCGGGATTGGTTCGGGAGCGTTCACGTCTGCCAGAGGGCAAATGCAAGCTAGTATGGCATGTTCTGTGTCTCCCACCTCCCGGGGAACAAACACACCTGCCTGTACCATGGGATGGGGGACAGACTAGCTGCTGGGCTTCAGTTTCAGAGGCAGGCGGACTAACCCCGAGATGAAAGAACAGGGCCGTGAGCTGGATGCAAACAGACCTGAGGTTCTTGGCATAATCTGGGTGAGGTGTGATCTGTAGCATCAGTTCCAGGGTGTCTAGGCACCAGCCGCCCAAAGCTGCATGCCCTTCCTTCGGAGAGCAGTCCCGGTGTCTTTGATTGAGGGAGGAGGAGTAACGAGCACTACTGGAACCTTTGATCTTGTTGAGCAGAGTCCTTTTACCTTTCCCTGGCTGTCTGCAGTGTCTCTGTGGCCAGCGTTACTTTATCCCGGCAACGAGCTTAGTTTCCCAGCACTGTTGCTTGGCTGCTGTCTGCACCTGATCGGACCTCGTGTCCCAGTCTCCCAGGAGCCTTGTTTGGGGATGTTCCCAGCCCTGGGCCCTTCTCTATCTGGCACTATCTTTAGGGCAAAACCAGAACCTCCGCCACGAGCCACCCTGCATTTTATAAGAGGAAGGAGTCGGATCTAGTGTCTGGAGCCAAATCTTCTCCTCGGATTTTGATTCCAGATCAAGGCCAGGACCGGACAGGGGCCTGATTTCTGAGCAGGGTCTCCGGAGGGGGCTGCTTTCTAGTGGAAATTGCCCTGACACAGCGTGTCTGAGGGAAGGGGGAGATGGTCTGGATCCTGAGAGAGAAATTAACAGCATCCGTTTGAGGAAAGGGGCAAAGGATAGCACACTCCCTGCTGTGGATGTGCTCACCCCCCACCAGCCACTCCAGTCCTTGGCCTGGCCTGAGCCAAGATGACCCAGTGTGGGACTGGGATGAAACCACCACTTCTATTCACATTTGTGACTAAGCAAAGGATTCGAGGCCAATGGCTACGGATGCCGTGCAAGGCCACCAGCCCGCCTCATGCTTCGTTAGCTGAAGGAAGTCGACTCTTGTGTTTAAAGCACATGGCTGGGTTCTGTCCTCTGCTTGGCTACAGACTGCTCTGTGACCAGGCACCGAAATAGCTCTGTGCCTTCCATGTTCCCCATCCATAAAATGGTTCAGCATCTGCGCCGAGCTTGGAGATCCCCGGAGGCAGGGTGCGGTAGAAGTTCTTAAATCCATCCCCTTTGGATGCCTCCAGGGTCTGCAGTGGGTTCAGTCGCTCCGCCCTATACTGGATGATACTGTCCTGATTCTTTTCACACCCTCAGAACTCATCCTGGATTGCAAAGTGTTATCGCGAGAGAATATGCAATGCTGAAACTGCAGATAATGCTTTTTTGCAGGCCTAGGTGATTGTAGCACACTGCTGACTGGGCTGGCTGATAAGATCTCGCAGCAGCTGTAGATAATTCAAAATGCTACTGCTGGGGCATTTATTACATTAGTTTGTCGCAGCCCGTCGCTTCCTGCGTGCCATGGCTTTCCGCTCAAGGATGCTGCGGGACTTTGAAGTCCTGGCTTTGAGATGTCTGTTCTCTTTGGCATTTTTTTAAAAAGAGCCCAGGCCGGACAAGCCACCGGAATGGGTGGAGCGACACCCGCAGAGGATGTGGCCCTGTGTCCTATATGTGTTGTGCTATGCTGCTGATTGTGTCCCAGTGGGTGCTAAAGCCCTTGGGTGGAGTGGAGGTAGGTGGGAGGTGTGACCACACGCAATGGGACAGTGTCAACAGGGGGCGGCAGTGATCTGAGTGGCCGTGATAACAGTTCTAGAGGTTATTTGTGCACAGCTCATATCTGACCCATGCCGCAGTGAAGATGGGATTACACGGTAGTTAGGGCCGATCACAGATGCCAAAGTGACAGCTAAGTGACCCCCTCTAGTCAGACCATCAACCCCCAGAGACACCTGAAATTATAGTCACTGCCCCACAGGCAGGCGGAGATGCGGAGACGAAGATCTAGTCATGGAGGAGGAGGGGTGGTCCCCACGCTGTGCTGTGGGTTGTGGGGTTGTCTCTATACACCCACTATTTTAATGGGCAATGAGCCTTTCCTTCACCCAACACCATTCCTGAATGACTGACACAGCCCTGCCTCCTGTGTGTAGATAAAAAGCACTTTGCCTGTTAGCCTCTGCGTCTGATCTATTATTTGGCCAGACATATTTGTTTGTATTTGTATGCATCAAAAATGAATGGAAAGACTTGAAGAAACACTACATGCCGGCCTAGCTGATAGAAGTTCTGCACAGTCTCATCTCTTTTAACTGTCAGCATTCTTCCCCACCGTGCAGTACCGGAACTAACCCCAGTTTAGGGAAATGCCTGTTGCGGATGTGGAAGAAAACTCCGGATGTGTGTAGGGGTTGTTAAAGTGTGCGTTGAGCGACCCCAAACTGGAGGAGGAGCTCAACTCAAAAGGATGAGGTGGGGAATTTTAAACACCTGCTAACTGTTCCTTTCCCAAGAGCGAGGGAACCTTGGATAAAAAGCCCCAAGTAAATGCAAAATGTTACTAGTGACAGACATAGTGTGGCCATGCTCTCCAAAGAGACAGGAGAACTGTAGCCCCAGTGGCAAAACAGAAGCTCAGTAATGTGAGAGGAAAAGAAATTCAATCATGTAAGTCTTGCCAATAAAATGCTACAGCGATCTCCGCGCTGTCACCACAGCGTCTAATAATGTGCATAAATATCTGCCCAATTAGCTACATGTGAACTCTCTATAGCCTAAAGGATTAACAAATGAACATCATCATCATCTTAATGTAAGTTACCATCACCAAGCGTAAGCAGTTAACTCCATTAATTAGTGACTGCATGAATTCTAATGCAAACACCAAACCTTTCACAACACTTGGGCACTGGGGAACTGTCTAACCTTCTGCTAATGGGGAAATGATTTAACATGCCAGTGTCGCAATTCACAACAGGAGACACAACCTCTAAACTGTGCTGGACTTCCTTAAAACCCAATCTTTCAACGTGGACAAATAAACCTCTGAACACAGGAAGTTCCTGTGATGTTCCTCTGGTGTTATCTGGACTGGTGATCTGCTAGGTCTCTCCATCTTACCCTGCTCTGCTGTAAGAAGCCCCACTCCTTGGCTGTTCATGCACAGCTTCTAGCTAGCATGTAAGCTGCCCCCAGCTACATGAGTGAGCACTTCCGGCCAGCTTGGATTGTGCAACTAAATGGCATTAGCCAATACCTCCGGTCCCAGGCACAACTGTAGAAACCTCCATCTTGCAGTGTCAACTTATGCATGCTGCAAGCTTATATGAGTTCGTCAATTTAAAAAAGAAATTAATATGTACCAGGCTTGTTATCCGGGGGTGGGGGTGGGGTGGGGTTGTCTCTGACATGCCTCAAACCAGATGCACTGCTTCAGGCAGAATAAAAAAAACACAAATTTATTAACTACAGATGATAGATTTTAAGTGATTGTAAGTCAAAGCACAACAAGTTGGATTTGGTCAAATGAAATAAAAGCAAAACACATTCTAAGCTGACCTTAACACTTTCAGTGCCCTTACAAACTTAGATGCGTCTCACCACAGGCTGGCTGGTTGTCCTTCAGCCAGGCTCTCCTCTTTGATCAGCGCTTCAGTCGCTTGGTGGTGATGGCTGTAGATGGAGGTGGAAGAGAGAGGAAAAGCATGGCAAATGTCTCCCCCTTTTATCATGTTCTTTCTTTACCTCATCGTGGTCTCAAACTGACCAAGGGAAGGGGGTGACTCACTCTAGAGTCTAACAGATCCTTTGTTGCTGCCTAGACCAGTGCCCTTTATTCCTGTGAGGCTGGGCTGGGTTTGTCCCATACCTGCCCTGATGAGGTGTGAACTGCCCCTCAGTTCCTGGAGAGTTTTGCCTGGGCTTGTTTTAAGCCATGAGGACACATTTTCAGCCTCATAACTATATACCTGAAATTACAACCTATAACATCACTATAACAACAATGCTCAGTGCGTCATGAGCCTTCTGAAGACACCCGACGTGACAAGCTTTGCACTGGATACCACACAATCATAAGGATGAACATGGGGGTGCAGGATGTTCCCCCACGATAGAGAGTGTCACAGTTCCCATTCCCTGTGTGTTAACCAGTTATTACCTAAAGCAAATCCATTCTCTTCCTTCCCTGCCAGCCCAAGTCTTTTTTTCCTTTGTTATCCAGCTCTTGTTTACCCGTCTCAGTAACAATCTGCTGTGCTCTCTTAAATAAGAAGCCAGAGGGTATTTTTCAAAAAGCATTGTGCTTAATTCATCTGTGGAACTCATGGCCACAGTATATTATGTACACAAATTGCTTGGTGGGATCTGAAAAAGGATTAACCATTTATAAGTAATAAAATAGCTGCCATTATATTAGGCATGATCAAAATATGTAAACCTACACAAACCAAGCACTACTTGTTTCCCCCATGAGCAGTTGACGGCATAAGTGATATTGTTTAGATTTTTATTATTGTCATTACTTGTATTTATTTGTGCCTAGAGTCTTTGTCATGGATCATTGTGCTAGGTGCCATAAAAAGGGTTTAGCTTGCATTTTATAGCTTATTCTGAAGCAGCTGCTACTGGCCATTCGCAGAAACAGGATACTGGACTAGAAGAACCATGGCTCAGGTCCAGTACGGCAATTCCTGCGTTCTGGATCACGTCCTGGAGGCAATGAACTACTAACACATTTACGAAATCTACTTTACATATTAGCTTCCTCCTTTGCTCATGTGCACATTCAGCACTATTCTGATCAGAAGGCCCTGCTTCCTCATATCTAAGCAGAGGATTTCCTCTTTGGACTGATAGGAAAAGTAGAATTTGCCCCATCAGTTTCGTTCTCAGTCTGCCCTGGGCGTTGCCACAGTGAGGGACAAAGAGCTGACACTGCTCTGGCTATCTGATCCAAGAAGCCATTCAGTCCTTACATTAAAAGCTATTAAGTCCTTATATTAAAAACTTCACTCTTTTAATCAGAGGATCTATACTTTGGTTAGTTATGCTTTACTCACGATGAGCTTTTCACAGCAGCTCTCCTAGACTTGAGATGGAATTTCCTGTTCTCCATGTTCTTTTAGAGACTTGCCCTTTTCATCCTCAGACTAACTGTTTCTCTTGGTCCTGACATCTCTCCTCTTACAGCATGGGTCTCTTCTCTGAGCATGGCAGCTTCCTACTCCTCGTGGCTGCTTCCTGGACATGTCTAGAGGCTGGTCTTCTGACTGCAGTTACAAAAATTGTAACTGTCTCGTTGTGTCTCCTGTCAGTTAGCCCTGCAGAGGCCACCTGGCTCCGCGAAAGGTCATGGGGGGTTTATTGCTCCTTGTTCATAGCTCACAGGGTGGTCTGCTCAGTTCCAACTAGAAGGCCCATTAGAGACATTTGTGCAAACCCAGTAAAGTCACTGGCATTGCACAGGTGTAGCCCAGGGCTATACTTTGACCTGCAGAGCCAAGAACCTTCATGGCTGCTGACGATGCCCAAAAAAGGAGAAAAGAAGCCAGCATGGCAGTCAGATCCTCGGAGGAGTCCGCAGGGCGGCGGATAGCACCAGCCCTCTTGTAAACTGGCCCAGCCAGGCTGTAAACTGGTCTAAATGTCGGAATCCCACAATGCCGTTGTCACAGAGTCACTTTTCAGACTAGAACCTCCCCATGTTAAGCACCCCTCCGGCACAGCCTCTCGTCCGGGCCCTGTTCGGTGCAATGCCTGATTGCTGTCTGCCCCGTTGTAGGAACCGGTACTGCAGTCACGGGCGGGAGGACGAGACAGGAGATGCACAAGCAAGCAAAGGGATTTTGTTAGGGAGCAAAGCGCCGGGTGGGGAACGTGCTGTAAGATGCCGTGTTCTGTTCTGCTCACCTTTGCCCTGCAAGAAGGGAGTGGTGATTTATGTTTTGCTGCCAGGGTGGGCGGGCCAGACTCATCCACATTTCTCACTTTTTTACTCACGAAAACGAGAAATGTTTACCCAGCCTTGGCTTTGCTCGGGGGTACGTTATTTTTACACGTTGCTATAGTTACCGATACCATTATGAAGTTAAGCTTGAACCTCGTGGTAGAAATGGATCTGTCAGAAGCAATTATTTTAAAAGAGCGAGCTGTTTATTGGGCTGTTTTTACAGCGTTGGGCTGTAAAGCATGCCTGGGGGGTGCAGTCTGAGTGTTGGAAGTGGGTGCAGTGAGCAGGGTGGGGAGCTCAGGAGACTGGAGTTGGCAGGGGAAAGCCAAGACAGTGGCAGGCTTCTGGCCTGAGCCCAGGGGGATCATGCTGGGTGGGAGAAGCTAGTTCGCTCTTGAGGTGCATCATTACTAGTGTGATTTATTTGTATTACCGCGGGGCCAAGGGCACCCGTCCTGGGCCGGGACCCCACCGTGCTAGGCGCTGTATAAACATAGAACAAAGAGATGGTTCCTGCTCCAGGAGCTTAATCCTGGGTTAGTTAATGAGAGCACTAGCCAGGGAGCCACTCCTATCCTGGGAACCTGGGGCATTGGCGCCCATCATCTAGCCCTGGACCGGAATAAGCCCACAAATGCCTTTCCTATGGGTCCTGAACAGGCCTGGCTTTGGCTCACTGGCTGTCAGAGGGATGTGAATTTGAGCCAGGCACCTAGAAGGGAAACGCTCCCAGTCCCCCTCTTTGCAAGTTTCCTGCTAAATTCTTTCGCCCCTCTCCTGAGCGCGCTTGGAGACTCCACTATACCACAGCGTCCACGTGGCATCCAGGAGACGTTTTGCTTTTGCATACTGTCTTCTGTCGGAGCCAAGTACATCTGTGTACACGCCAAGCCTAGCGACAGCAGTTTGGCTTCACCCGTTTGTGCTCTGGAATTGCTTGGAACACTCCTCTTGGCTTCTTCCAGCAGTTTCTGTTGCTTCATTCTCTAGTTCACTAAATATTTTTTCCTTTCTTTTGCACTTCCCATCAGAGGGTAGCTGTGACTGCCTGGTAGATGCTGCTGCCAACTTCCTGCGGCGTGCAGCCAAGCGGAGGAAAGTTTTAAGGAGGCTCCATAGGCACAGCATGAATAGTGGCTGGGATCGCCATATGGAGATGGCTTCCCGTGCACAAAGAGCAGCGGCTACGCTCGTTCTGAACGGCTTTTCTTCACGTGAAGGAAACGAGAGAAAACCAAAGCACAGTCTCTGGGGAAGAGCACAGTGTGTGTGCATCCCTCCCGTAACAGGCTGCATCAAGGCCACTTCGCAAAATAATGGCTGCCCCTGCAGGCTGGCAAACACCAACTAAATTTAAAGATATAGTACACTGAAAAATAAACTCACGTCCAGAGGTATTTCTGCCATCCAGCCTGTTCCAGGGATAGCTTTCAGAGGCAGCGCTTCAGTCCTGTTTCCAACAGGCGCTGGAAGTGAGGCAGGCCATAAAGAATATGAGCTCATATAAAGACAGATATAGTCATCTCCAAATTGCAGGCAAGTTGGATTTAGAATCGCCCCTCCCAACAAACAATAGTTCTTTTTTATTTGAAAGACATCCCTCACCTCAGGAGAGGAAGTTAGGGCACCACCCTGTGCATTGGAGACTGTGTCTTTAAGGGCTGAGCTTCCTAGACAAAGAGTCTGAGTGGGACTGTGAAGTTCTTGCTGTGCACAGCTAACTGGAACCTGCCCGAGTGCTCCCCGAGCCGGGGTCTTCCTGTCAGGGCAGGGGTTGCATCCTGCTCCTGCACACTGCTGCTGATGGGCTGGGGTTGTGGCACTGAGATTTGGTGGCTGGGGTTCAGCTGAGTTTATTTTTGGTTTTGGTTCATGTGGTTTCACACACTCTGGTTTCTGTCTCGTTGTGGAGCCAGGTGCAGGGTGAGTTTCATGTTGTTTTTGAACAAAACCTCAACACCGTCCTCCCCACACGTATTTCTGAGTCCTGAGTCTGTAGCTGCAGCAGGCAGGTTTCGAGTGGTTTGGGGGTTGTAACGAGAGGTTCTCACTCCTCGTGCAGGAAACTTGATCATATGCAGAGCTCCAGAAACCAAAAAGCAGAAGTTCCCAGGACTAGATGTGTCCCCAGGGCTAGATGCGTCAGCAGGTCGAGGGAAGCCTCTAACATTGACAGGGGCAGAATATGGCCGTAAGCAGGAGTAACTGCAACGAGATGCCAGCCTGGATCAGCCCTTGGGTCCATCTAGCCCAGTAACCTGTCTCAGACACTGGCCGGAATCAGGTGCCTCAGAGAGAGAGACAAGAACGACACAATAGGCAGATGTGGGTTATTTCTGCTCTTCGTTCTGATCCCGAATAGTTTGAGGTTTGTTTAGACCCAGTGAGGTTTTTCTCCCTTCCAGTAGATATTTAGCATTTACTACTCTAGCTCTGGCTATCCCTGTGGCCCAGGTAACCATCAAATCCTTTTTTGACTCTTCCTAAGCTCTTGGTATCAATGACATCTTGTGGCAGTGAGTTCCACGGGCTAATTGAGCACTGCGTGAAAAAGTGTTTCCTTTGGTCAGCACTTAACTTTCCACCATTCATTGTAATTGAACATCCCCTTGGCCTGGTGCTGGGAGACAGGGAGAACAGCAGCTCCTGATCTGCCTGGTCTGTACCGTTAATTATTATATTTTGCTTCCTTAGCAAATAGAACAAACTCCAGGCCAGGGGGCTGTAATTCACAGTCCTGTGTCCGAACATCACCAGATGTCCCAGGCCCAGTCTAACTCAGTGGAAGCCTTTCTGTTTGGGGTCAGTGGGAGCTGGATCAGGTTCCAATAGGATCAGAGTCTTTCCCCCTTACTGGGTGGACTAGGACCTGACGCTTGAGGAATCCTATTGAAATCCAGTGGCATTGCTTTAGCAATTGCAATGCATTGCAGTGGCATCAGTTACCACTCAGCCTGCATAAGAGTGGCAGAATCTGGCTGACAGGGAGCAAGGAGCTACATTTGGGGAGGAAAAGCCCAGGCCCTGTGCACAATACAGAGTCACCAGATTTGGAAGAAGTCCAGCGTGGCTGACAGACGTGGCTTTAGCCTCTCTATTGTGTGGCAGAGGACAGCCAGTTCGACAGGCACGAAGCAGAGAGCACAGGTGATAAATATAGATCTGCCAGCAGCAGATCTGGGGAACTTTGGAGTTTGATGTCGTTTGTTCTTCTCAGCTTCCTTTTTCTTTCCTGCTTCCATCTCGCAGCCAACAGAACGGATAGACTCTCTGGGTGGGGGTGGATGTGTGTGGGTCCTAGAAACCTGCTTTCACAGCTGTCTGTGGAGACACAAATAGGAAATGAGTTTGCCGTCCTCCTTCCACTCCTTAAGGGATGTGTCTCCACAACAGTACACCTCACCATGAAACTGAGCAGGGCTGGCAACCTCCGTGCAGGGGGAGTTGTGGTGCTGGCAGATGTGAAGTGCTGCAGGCTAGACTGTGGTGCATTGACGGGCACAGAACACCTGCACATCACTTTTTCACCTAGGGTGGGATTCACCCTCTCACTCCATCCACTGCCTCGGACCTTAGCCGCTAGAATTAGCATTAACACTCATCTGGCCAACTATGCAAATACAGACAATTATACTCATCTTAGGCAGGGCTCTATAGACCTCCCTCTTTTCTAATTCCTTGGATATCTTGCTCTGTCAAGGCCAGTTCGTTGCACATAGATAAACAAAGCGGAGATACCAGCTTTAAAAGGGCGGTGAGGGGGCACGTTTCACTGGCTTCTTTTTGTTTGATGAGGGAAATTTAGTCAGAAGTTTTAACCAAGGGCACCACAATTACTGTGTCAAACCGACAGGCCAACTTAATTAAGATCTTCTCGCCAACATGTGTTTTCACGCATGGAGGCCCTGCCTGTGCAGTTGGAAAAATCTCTGTGTTGTGCTGGGGAGAATTGAATCCTTGCACTAAATCACTAACTGGGGGGAGGAGAAAAGAGCATACCAGAGGCAAGAGTGCGGCACCGAAACAGTTCCTATGACAACCCCAAATCTCAAACCTGTTTATCTTCTTTCATAAAAAACCTACAATAAGCCCCAAAAGATGATTTAATAACTGGCCTGTGAGAGAGCTCGATAACACCATCAAACGTGTGACCCTTTTACTTTCCCTTCGCTCGTTTCTCCATAATGAAAACGCCGTCCTAATAAGTAAACAGCCAAGATTCATTGCTGGTTTGTCCTTTGGCTTCGACTGCCTCCCCTGAGCTCGCTGAGAAAAACACATTCCTGAGGAGGAAGACTGATGGCATTTTAGACACAGGTTCATTTTCCACCCAATGGAAACATGCACAAGGTGGCACGTACCTCTGGCTGCTTTGGAAAGTGGCGGAATGAAAATAGAATTGTGCGTGTATGAGGGGTGAACTGGGGTTCAAAATATACATCCAATGGCAGCATTGTACAATAACTGATCCGAGTGCCTCAGAGGAGGAAAAGTATGATTTGAATATTATATCAGGACCATGGGTTACCATGTGACAGCCGGCTGGTGGTAAGTGTCATGCGTTTGAGAGCCTCTGTCCAGTTCCTATGGGATGTCCCCACTTTACAAAATAACCCCCCACACAACTGGCTCCTCACTGGCTGGCTCAGCAGAGAGGCCCAGGATTGAACGGCCCATGCAGACTGAACTCTCCTCCTTTCCCCCCCAGATCCATAGCAGCACAAGGTCCGGGGTTGTGCACGCTTGATGCAAGGCTTATGAATGGAGCATGAAGGAGGGGCCCTAACTGGGCATGAGCTCTCTATTAACCTGCGACTAACTAACCGCTGCCTTCTGTGCCGTGCCTGGCACTGGGATCAGTGTGGGTTGGTGGGCCTCTTTGGGGCCGTGATAGCAGTGCAGCATGGGGGAGCTTACACTGGTGCTGTCCTCTCCTAGGCCCGTTCCGTGCTCGCACGGAACAGCTCAGACGCCTGGCACTGGAGTCTAACATCTTTCACAAGCTCTTTATGTTCCTCTTAGAGCAAAGCGAGAAGTACAGGTCTGGGAACACAACCCTCCCAGCTGAATGTGCACACACAGCCTGGCCGCAAATATCACAGGTCAGCAGCGCTGCTTACCTAGCAGTGTGCACGGTGCTGTTGAAATGTTTGCTCTTTATTCTGTAAGAGTGAATGTGCCCTGTGGTATGGAATAGTTCAGTCCCAGCAAGGCTCTGTACCCACCACACTCTGGAAATACTCCTGTGAAGAGGAGGAAGTGACAGCCCCAGTGGCACACAAACATGCCACAACATTTCTGCATGGGTGCGAGATAGCCTGGGACTGATCTGGGGGCCCAAAGTTCCCTTTCTGTTCTCCCCACCTGATCCTGGAGCCAGTCTGGGCCAGTTGTGCTCCTAGCACAGGATAGAGTAGCCTGGGGGCTGCTCTAAATTGAGCCTGGCTGCAGTGCCCCCCCCCGCAAGGGGCTGTTCTGCATCCAGAAATAGTCAGAGCCTCGCAAGCACTGATGCCACACTTCCTTTCCTAACACATGCTCCCTCGGCCAGCATAGCAGCCTGTAGCGGGGCAGTTACCCTGCTCCTGAGAGAACAAGTAGGCTGATTGGAGAAGTGGCCACAGCTAGGGCTACACCTAATCAGGCCACCGCAGACCCTAATAAAAGGGCTAGGGGTGGAGCTGGGCCAGTCTCACTACAGCCTTGGAGGGAGAAGGGTCTAGCTGCCTGGGTACCTGATGCAGAGTCATGCTGGGGAAAGGCAGGAGGGGCTGGGGAGACTCCAGCCTGACAACTCCCCAAGCTGAGGCCTTGGTTAAGGCCTAAGCAGGTACTGGGGCTACGGAAGTGCAGCCTGGGGTTAGACAGAGGCAGCTGGTCCAACCCCCTAGCCAGTGATGAGCGGCCATGACAGACTGCGGTCAGCCCCAGAGAACGGGGCTAGATGATGACTGGCAGTAACCACTGGGGTTCAGGGAGGGACACAGGGGGGCCTGAGGCAGGGGAGACACTGGCCAGCAGAGGGTGCTCTGAGAGCTGGAATGGATAAATAGCCTCTAACCCCTCTACAGCAGAAGCCAGCGAAGGCAGGATGGGGCTCCAGGCACCTCGGCTGTTCCTGGCTGCCTGGGGTAGCAATAAGGAGAAAGTCTTTCCATTTTAATGTGCCTATTTGATCAGCCACGTCTGTTTTCCTCCTGCAGGGGTGAACTTGCTTTCTGCCTTCACGTGTGCGTCCCAAGCAAGTAAAAGGGAGACTAGGGTATATTTAGTGGGGGCGGGGGAGAGAAAGAAACTTGACCCTTGCAGCCTACAGATCCGGCCTGAGACAAGGCATTGTGGGTACCTAGCGACGCCGCGGTGGCATCCAGCGCAGGAGACTGTCCTGAAGCAGAGGCAGAAGGGGGCTTTGGAGACAGTCCTGAGAGCCGGCTAGCCCAGCTGGTGCCATCTTCCTGCAAAAGGGGAGCGGCAGCGCTGTTCAGCTACTGTAGGCGGCCAGCTGGGCTTATTCAGCTCTGGAGCTAGTGATTATCTCCTGAACTGTCATCTAGTATCTATCTCGTCCCCATTACCATAGGAGCTGAGCACAGTAATTCAGACAAGAGCCCCGTCACGATGAGAGATTAGACTGCACTGAGGCATCCCCGCCCCCTCCCAGCACTGGGTCAGACGCCATCCTGCTCCCATTAAAGTTGGTGGGAACTTTGCCATTGACTTCGATGGAGGCCGGCGTGAACCTACAGAGCCAGTCCAGGTGGTCACTGGTTTACGAAGACCCCGCCAGCGTTCTTGTGCGATCGTGTATCAGCTTAGTGTGTAGCTCCCTGAGGTTGTTTCCTGGCTCATTTTTACCTTCCAGTCCTGGTTGTGTTTCTCCGGTGCAGTCCCCGCTGGCATCGGTTTCCGTGTAGCTCTTACCCGGCCCTGGGGCTGGTGACGGTAGGATATCTTTGCTGCCTGTCCTTGGTCTGTGGTGAGGCTAGCAGTGCACTGCGGTGACAGCTGACGGGATGGATTCAGATGACGCTCTAGCCGTTCCTCTCCAGTGCCCCGCAGGTGGCTGGGGTCTCTAGCCCGACCGTGGTTCTCAGATGCAGGATAACACCATTTTTATTCAGAGAAATGCCTTTCATGGGAGCTGTTCTGAGCCACTGTGCTGAGAGAAAAAGATCAAATACAGGAGACGAAAGCGGATGCTCAGTCGGCCCGGGATGAGGAGACCAAAGCTGGGCCGGCCTGGGGGTGAGAACAGAGAAGCAGGGGGGTGCGTGCAAAGAGCAGCCTCCCAGCTGGGACAAGCTCAGCTCAGCTCCTATGGCGGAGATCAGAGGGAGCTTCCATTTTAGTTCACTGGGCAGCACTGCTGCCTAGGGACCACAGAATGGGCAGACCTACTTGTTCCCGTCTCTTGGCCCTCCCAGCTGTCAGACTGGAAGGATGCTGCAGGTGTGAAGTGGGCCGGGGTGTTTCTGGGTCTTGGACCTGTTTGGCCTTTTGTCTCGCCTGGCCTTGGACGGGCTGCCGAAGCAGCACCCCTGGCCCTGTGGTGGGAAAGGTGTCCCTGGGGAAGATGTCCCTTGTGTTGGCCTGGGGTGTATCGGAGCAGCATTGGTGGCTCCAAACGGCCCCTCTCAGCGCCAAGGAGAGTCTCTGAGCTGCAGAGCAAAGGAAAACGGGGAGGCAGGGGGACAACTCTGTACAGCCGAATGAAAATAGACCAGGACATTCTCTGCAGGGGGATACACATCAATGTGCTGTAAGGTACCAACCAGCATTCACTGCAGCCTGCAAGATTTCAAAGAGCTTCTGAGACATGAAAGTGCCTCCCCCTGAGCAGCCGTTCCCTGTCGCAGTCCAGTGACACCGTCTGCTCATCCCGCCGAGCCAGAGACTCTCCTGTCTGTGACGTGCTGTGAACCCCAAACACGCCGGGTCGCGGGGCAGGAGGAGTCGATCCAGGCAGCTGGGCCCTGCTTTCCTTTGAGCTCACCCAGGGTCCAGCACAAGCTATTTCTCCCGACCTTCTCTTCTTTGCTGTTTATTCCCAACCCGGGCCTGTTTTCCAGGTCTCTAGGGAAGATGTTTCCCCACCAGCTGGAGTTTTCTGAATTGCTGTGGTGATGTCAGCAGTGTCCCTCCCTGGGATAACTGGTTCCATACAATGGGATTCTCACTCGCTTGCCTCTGATCTTTGTCAGGCTGGACAGCGCGATACTCTTTGTAACAGGGTTAGAGGTGCCACAGCTTTGCAGATCCATCCTTAACCCCCTCTGTATTAACATATCAGTGGAGGCTCGGAGCCTCGATACCTTTGAGGATCTGGGCTAAAGTGCATTATAAGCATTCATTAGTCTAGCCTCACATCAGCTCTGCAAGGCAGGCAGGTTGTATTATCCCCATTTCGTAGATGGGGAAACTAAGACATGGAGCATTTACGTGACCCGCCTGAGGTCACACACTGATTCAGTGGCATAGCTGGGAATGAAACCCAGCCGCCCTGACTCCTGCTGTTGTGCACTAATTGAGACCACACTTCCTCTCCTTATTAATTAAATCATTCCCTGATCTGCTCTCATCCCCTGGATTGTCCTCTTCTCTGAATCATGTTCTCTGACTAATTACTGGGCATTATTGCAGGCTGTCTTTCAGCTGGGTGTGCTTCCCTTGGCTGTTTGCAAGCCGTGTTCTTTCCGTTGTGGCTTCCATCCGTGCTAGGCGCAGCTAATAACGTGGCACTTTTGTAACTAGCTTGGGTAGCCAATTGCCTTTCCTTGGGTGCCACAGGAGCTGTTTCCCACCTCCTGTTTGTCTGCTGGGGTTCAGCTGGGTGCATTGCACGGAATTAGTGTCCCCCTGGCAGGGCTGGTCTTTACTCCCAGCATTTATCTGTCTGGCGAGAAATCAGCCCGCGCTCTCTGTGCTGGTTTTGCAAGGCACAGGGTCCCATCTTGTCAGGACGTACCATCTTTTGTACCAGAATACAAACAGGGGTTTGTTCACAGCAGCAGGAGCTGGTCTGTTTGCTTCTGACCAGTTGGTCCCCGTTTTCTGCCAGGAAGTCCAATTTATAGCATCTCTCTAGAGACGAACAGGTTTCTCTTTGTCCAAGGCCAGTTGATTGATCCTTAGCTTGTCTTTGTCAGGAAAGCAGCAGAGGGCCTGGAAGCAGACTCTGCCCAAGCCCCATGGGGTATCTGGGGCCTCACCACTTCTCACTTTCAGGGCTATTTTTATTTTCCTTCCCTCTCCGGACTTCAGGGCTTTGCACAGTCTTGCTGTTGCGTAACTAAGAGAACAGCCTCCTTCCAAAGCCGGTCTGGGCTTTTCTTTTCTTTCCCTGCTCCCCTATTGTGCTGGGATGAATAAAGAGCTGGAGCACACAGGCTTCCACTGGCAGATTTCTCCAGGTCACAAATCAGGGAACTGGAAAAGCCCTGTGACATCCCCCAGGCCATCACCGGAATGAGAAACTTCTCTCCCAGCAGCTCAGGGGCTCTGCAATTCTGAGGCCCACTTTGCAGTCCTAGATCAATGGTGCTGTGTCCTCGTGATCCCTGCCATTGTAACACCGTGAGTTCACCAGAGCCCCAGTGCTCACTGCCCCGGGACTGCATTACACCCAGTGCTTAGACCCAAAGAATGGTGCACCAGGGATAGTGCCGGGGCCAGAGTGGCTTTTTGCTTTGGGGCCAGATGCAAACGCAGATGGGGTCTGATTTCTGGATGTCATTCAAGATGGTTGTGGGGGGAGACCTTGTGAAATTGCATCGCTGTCAAACTCAGCCCCTCTCTTGGCTCGATATGGACCAGAACCCTACCTTAGATCAGCTCTGGAACCAGATGCCATCTTCCTAGCCCATCTCTGATCAACAGCATTGTATACACGATGCCCTGTAGGCCTACTCTGCTTTACTCTATTCCGGTTCTTCTATTGTGCCCATCACCGGGTATCTGGCAGCTGCTGTACGTCATTGTGCACACGATTCCTCGGCATCCTGTAACTGTCAATGTACAGCGGGATCTTGTCTCTTTGCTGAGAGCACTGCCACTTTGGAGAGAGCCGACTGGCAGTCTCCGGGCTCTCTCGGTCATGGGGACAGACCTGCTCTTTCTTTGCAGCTCTCCTTAATGTAAAATAAGTCCATATTAATGAGCAAAATATGGGTAAAACCACGGGGATCCCTCTCCAGGTATTTTAGCTGCCCGCCTGGAGGGCGATAGGAAAACGAGGCTATCAACTCCATCACACAAAGAAATGCTGACCAAGAACTGTCACCTAGGTCCAGCCAGTCTGCCCCGCGTCCCGGCTCTGTCAATCCCGGCTCTCCACAACCAGGTCTCTCGCTCATGAGCTCATTTAGACTTCGTCAGACCTAGCAACTCATTCCCTTCGTGGGATACTCCAGGCAGGTTCCCAGGCGTCCCCTGAATGGCTTAGGGTCTCCACTGTTTGCCCCGGGGACTTAAATCCCTCTGCAATTTTATCTGTGCACCTCACCAGTTCTCCATGGACCCGCCGTCTCCTCGAATTTTGGCTGCCTTCGGGGTCCAACTCGGGACTCCCAGGGCCTGGCTATCAGTGGTGCTGAGGGCCCAGGGCTCCCATGGCAGTCTAGTAGCCACGTTTTCAACCAGTAGCCATGTTTTCAGCAGTGCGTGGCCATGGATTGCAGGTGCCTCAGTTTCTTGGTGCCCAAAGTGAGACAGTCCTCAGGGGATCTGAGCTCTGGGAGGTCTGCCTCTCTGCAAGCAAGGGGTTCAGATGCCCCCACCCAGCCCAGCCATGGGTCTTCGCTGCCTCCCTCCAGGACAGCCCTGCAGAGTCTCTCTTCACTGCCTTGTTGTTCATTGCCTGATTCTTTCCAGCTGCTCAGCCCAGGCAGGCTAATGCGAGACCTGTAAGGAATGGGAGGGGCTCTCCCCAGCCACAGCCACTCCCCCAGATGTAAGTAGCCAGGCACAGGGCTAACTGGTGCCTTGCTGAGTAACAATGGACCGCCCTTGATGTGTGCTCTTACCTTGCACTGATACATGCCAGGAACCTGTTTTGTGCTTTCACTGCCAACCTCACGCTAGGCGGATGGCTTAAAGGATTTTCCCACAATAACCATCAAATCCCTCTCCTGGCCAGTAAGCCTCAGAAGTGTTCACGTCCCAGGTACACCACTTGGCACGGCTTCCTCTCCTGCTGCTTTGTGTTTGTTTTCATCAAACTGGAGTTTCTCTTTCCTGGCCCAGCCCGGAATGCAAAAGCCCTGTGCAACGTTGAGCCTGGTTTCATTTCCTCTCATCCTCCCACCCTCCCTCTCTCTCTCTTTCTGGTTTTGGTCTCAGTATGGTGGCAAGTTTCAGAAGGGTGGCTGTGTTAGTCTGTATCAGCAAAAAAAATTGAGGAGTCCTTGTGGCACCTTAGAGACTAACAAATTTATCTGGGCATAAGCTTTTGTGGGGTAAAACCCACTTCATCGGTGCCTATTCTCAGCAGTTGACAAGAAGGGATGAATATCAGTACAGGGAAAATTAGTTTTTGTAGTGACCCATCCAATCTCAGTCTTTATTCAGGCCTAATTTGCTGGTGTCCAGCTTGCAAATTAATTCCAGTTCTGCAGTTTCTCGTCAGAGTCTGTTTTTGAAGGGTTTTTTTTGTTAAAGAGTTGCTACTTTTAAGTCTGTTGTTGAGTGTCCAGGGAGATTGAAGTGTTCTCCTACTGTTCTACCACAGGGACTCCTCGTTGTTTTTGTGGTCTCAGTATGACTTCTCCTCTTTGAGAATGTTTCCTAAATTGTTTGCATAAAGTATGTGTTGGGCCCCTCCTCTAAGGGAAACGACCCTACAGATGCTATTGGTTTCCTGTTCAAGGAACAGGTTTTTTTAAATGAGCAAGCATAGTAGTGGTTAGAATGTGTAGGACTCCTGGCTTCTATTTCCAGATCTACCATTTCTGTGTCCAAAGCTACAAAAGGAATTCTGGTTTACAGGTAAAACTTGGATCCATAGAGCTATGTCATGCAGAGGTGTGAGAAATTACACACTGCTGAGCAACCTAACTATGCCGACCTAACCTCTGCTATAGATGTGTCTAGGTCAATGGAAGAATGCTTCTGTCAACTTCGCTACTGCTGCTTGGGGAGATGGACACAAGGGGTGGGTATGACAAAATTTTATGTCCCAGGTGCTGTTTGTCCGGAGCGGATGGACCTGGTAGTGTCACTTAGGTCTCTCTCTCTGGCCCAGGTTTGTCAGGATGTCTTTAGGATTAGGAGGACGAAGGCCCAGACTCCGAGGAGCTGGTGGGAGTGGCAACCATTATGGAGAAGCTCACTCCTTCCCCTTCTTCTATCAGACAGCTAATGTAGCAATCCAGTGATTGGAGGTGATTCACTGGAGAGTCCAACCAATCCTTTGTTGCTGCCTAGGCTAGTGTCCTTTGTTCCTGTGAGGCTGGGCTGGGTTTGTCTCATACCTGCCTTGATGAGGTGTGAACTGCCTCTCTGCTCTTGGAGAGTTCTGTCTGGGCTTGTTTTAAGCCATGAGGACACATTTTCAGCCTCACAACTATATACCTGAAATTACAACCTATAACATCACTATAACAACAATGCTCAGTGCGTCATGAGCCTTCCGAAGACACCCGACATGACAAGCTTTGCACTGGATACCACACAATCATATTATAATGATGAACAGGGGGGTGAAGGGTGTTCCCCCAAGATACAGAGTGTCACAGTGATTCAATTCAGTTCATTTGACACTAAACCTGGATATTCTAAGTGCCACAGGTGAGTGTATTGATGGGGCCTTCCAGCATCATAGGAGCTGTTGGGGGGAAGTTGAGAGTTTTGGTAGCTAGTATGGGGGCAGTAGGGCACTGAGGGTGGAGTGCCAGGCCCTATGGGAGTCAGGAAACCTGGGTACCTTCGCTAAAATCATCAGCAATGAATTAGCACCCAGGCTCCAGGGACTGGACTGTGCCACCTTGTGGGGCATGACCAGCTCCCGGTTCCCAGCCCCACACAGATTGTATATGTGCTGTGCAGATGGCTGTAGTGTCACAGACAGCATCAGCCCCCGCCCCGCCCATCTGCATGGCTCCAGGAGCTGGGGGCAGTGCATGGCCATCAGCTTGTTCCACGGGGGTTGGATGGTGAACGCGGGAGAGACTAATCAGCATACGAATGCCCCATGCTGCTGGGGGGTGATGTACAGCGCGCTGCTTAGCAGATGCTCCCTTAAATGATGCTCGTCGACAGAAGGCCCAATCCTGAGGAGCGCTGAGCTCTCGAAACTACCGTCGATGTTCCTGGGACCTGTAAAGGCCCCGCACCGCTCAGGATGTGGCCTGCTGTTTGCAAAGCAGGATTCTCTGGGAAGAAGATGCTTTATTAACCGCATGCTATTACACAATCTGAACGCTCCAGAAGGCTTTGGACGTGATTAAGAGCTACGGGCTGGAAAGGCAGCTTGAGAGGCCAAGTTACATGAGGACAGTTCTAATACAATTAAGTAGCAAAAGCGCCATAAAAAGAGGCAGACAGCCTGGGTACGGAAAGCACTTTCCTTGTTCACCACTAGAGGGAGCTGTTATATTAATTAAGTCTCTGCTATTGGGGTGGGAGAGTTTATTTTGCCCCCCGGTTATTAGACAGAAACCGGTAGGAGGCTGAATTTGATACAGTCATTTTGCTGGGCTGCGAACGGGCATCAGCGTTTCCGAGTACTGAATGGAAAGGGACTGTCTGAGAGAGAGGCCAAGGAAAGAACCTGGCTTAACATGGTCAGTTCATCTCAGTTCCTTGTTCCCTCTATGTGCTCTCACCACAGTTGTCTTCAAACTGTAGACGCCGGCAGGGGCTTGGGATTTTAGTATTTGTTTTAAACAGTCTTTCTGGAAATGGATATGAAATTCAGATGCACTGCGCCGGATCCCTCCTCGTTTATACCCAGCAAGATAGAAAACGTAGCTCAGAGCTGTCCTGTGCAGAGGTGTTGTAGGGTTCAGATCCGCGTTTATTACTAGTCTAATCTCTGTGCTTGTTTGGTGCCGGGTGATCCTCTTTGGATACCCGGTCAGACGCTATGCACATAAACTCCCCTGTCATTCCCTGCCTCTTGTTTGCATGCAGAGAACTTCTCAGGCCATTCTTCCTCCTGACGCTAACGAGCACCGCAGGCCGCTCAGGGGTACACGGGACTCATAGCCAACCCCCTCTGTGAGGAGAATCCAGTCTAGCACCACCCGCAGCCCTAGCTCCCAGGGCCTGAGGCTCGTATCATTTACACAGAGGTGAATCCGGAGCGACTGCACTGACTCCAGGGGGGTGAGGGTTTCACTGGGGTTTGTGGGAGGAGAACCAGAGCTTGTTTCAAATTGTATCCTTCATCCAGATCTGCTGTTCGCTATGAAAATGAATCACGCAGGGCCAGATGGTGCCCAGCCCTTAGACGGGGGTGGGGAGGGGGTGGGCGGCGGAAGGACCCTTATCCCCACCGTCTTCCCTGGCTTATGTAAGTGCAGGCAAAATTACAGCCCTGGCCCCCTGGGGTGTGCAGGGGTTACTCCCTCCCCGGTTCCTTGGCTCTGCCCCATCTGCGCATGAACCAACGGTGCTGTCTGGGCCTGCGGGACTTCGCTGCCCCCTGCAAAGAAGGCAGCAGGGGTGTAGCCGCTCAGTGTCTGCAAACTACTCTGGGCCAGATCCTGAACTGGTGTCAATTGGTGTCGCTTCAGTGGAGCTACCCTGATTTATACCAGCTCCGGACCTGGCCCCAGGAGGCAGAATGCCTCCCATTGTTCCCCCCACCCTTGGAAAATGCAGCTTCATGCCAACCCTTCATTATGGAATCATTTCCCTCCAGTGACGACTTCAGCCCTCCTCTCCAAAGTGCCAAAAACCCCACCGGCTCCCACAGGTGCCAGGAAACCTTCCAACCTGGGGGGATGAGCCCCTGAAATGGAAGGGCCTGCAGAATTTAGCAGCCCCCTTCATCATCTTTGACAGGGCCGTCCCCCGGTCAGAGTTCCTGTAGCCCTGCTGGCTGTCTAGCCTCTCGGTAGGGCAGTGTCTGTAGCACTCCCTACCGCGATGGGAGGGGTTTTTCCATTGATGTTGATAATTGTCAGGATTGCCTCCCCACTCTGAACTTTAGGGTACAGATGTGGGGACCCGCATGAAAAAAGAAATACCCCCCCCCAATCTTATTTTACCAGCTTGGGTTAAAATGTTTTTCCCCAGAACACAACTTCTTCTGTGTCTGGACTGGTATGCCGCCACCATCAAGTGAGAATGTCTCAAAAACTATTGGACATGGGCCACTTGAAGCCCCTCTTTCTCTTTCCACAAAACCCGCAAACTTATTCCCTCCCTGGGAAGCTTGAGAGAAAAGCCTCGTCTGATCCTGCGAGATGTGCCCAATCCAAAACCAGGATCTTACACAATGGAAAACAAGCAGTCAGATTCTTAAAAGAAAGATTTTAATGAAAGAAAAAAAGAAAGGAATAAATCCCTTATAACCAGAACAGCATCTAGCATAATCAGCGAAAGAATCAAGAACCCAAACCTCTCCCCCGAGGCAACTTTCTCCCACTGTTGATATCTCTGCTGAATCTTACAATATCAAGAAACACCCAGCCAACACTCACCACTGAGAACCCTCCAAGTGATAAAAAGAAGGTAAACTTACAGACTACAGTACTTGCTAGAAAGCTACAGTTACAGTGAAAGAACTAGGTGTGGTTCATCCCATAGCCGAGTTGAACAGAGAAGAGACCCAGAGAGAAACTGAAACTCAAAATCCTTTGTTTCCTGAGGAATTTCTCATTGGTCAGTTGTCCACCTCTCAGGTTACCTTTAGCTTAACCCCTTACAGGTAAACAGTAATTCTAGGCTACTTATGACAATAATGCACCTTGCCGAGAGCGGGGAGCTCGGTCGACAGAAGACTATGTCACATAAGGAGCGACATTTTTCACAGCCCTGAGCGACGTGATTGAATTTTTAGGTCTAGACCGGGCCTAAGATTCCTAGGTTATAAGGACTGTGATCATCTAGTCTGACCTGTGTAACATGGGCCATAGGACTTCCCTGCATGAATTCCTGGTTGAAACGGAGCAGATCTGTTAGAAAAAAAACCCCATCTGGTCTTAATTTAAAAATTGCCAGTGCCGGAGAATCTGGTAAATTGTCCCAGTGGTTCATGACCTTCCCTGTTCAAATGTACTCATCTGAATTTGTCTGGCTTCCACGTCCAGCCGTTGGACTGTGTTATATTTTTCTCTGCTAGATTGAAGTGCCCTCTGTTAGCAATTAGTGCCCCTTGAAGGTACGTACAGATGGTGACCAAGCCCTGGCCCCCTCCCCCGGTCAGGATGGGGTTAAAGAGGGCACAATCTCTGGGCACAATCAGCCCCAAACCAGTCCCTGGTGCAGCTTGTCAAACCTGGAGGAGGGCAGCCCCTCAAAAGGGGGATCCAAGGCCGGTGCAGACTGGCACTTGGAGGGAAGCAGGCCTGGAGCTCCCAAGCCCCTCTAAGAAGGAGTGTGGGGCAGGAAGGAGCCGTGGGGCAGGCTGGCCGCTGGATCCTCTGGAGTGGGAGAGGGGCCATCTATAGTTTGCTTTGCTTCCCCTAGAACCCAGTGTGCTGAGTCTGGGCCACCCGGACGCCCAGGGGGGTTAAAAACCCAGCCTCCCTTCCCGAAGGCGGTTTGCCTTGTGCAGGGTGAGCCGGGCCTGTTTTGTGGGCTGCAGGATTTGTCATTTGGGACTGCAGCCAGGAGGCCCCACATTCGTTCGGTGGGAAGGGGCAGCTGGGGGCGGGGCCCGGGGGAAGAGCGGGGTGGAGCACCCCCGGGGAAAAAGAAAAGTCAGCCCTATGTGTGCATCTCACCTTTATCCTAAGAGCCACCTCCGAAATCACAGAGGCAGTTCACATGCTCGTCTCTGAAACCATCCGCGGCTCAGATTTCACAGGCAAATCAGCGTCGGCTCTGCTTCGAGAGCATCATTGAAATCTTTAATTGCTCATGAAAACAGGAACAGGATAAAGGCGGGTGCTGATTGTCCAGGTCATGAGTTCCCTGGGTCTGAGTCACCCCCACGCTGGCAAACGCCAGCGTAACAAAGAGCCAGGGAACAAGGGCCTCTGTGCCAGTTCCGGGCCCACATGGGGAAGAACGTGTGTGACCTGGCTGACAGAATTTTAGGAACGGCCCCCACTTCTCCTTTCTCACTGTGCCACTGCTTCCTCCTCCGACAGCAGCAATTCGAGTCTTTCTCCGAGGTCGCCCAGAGTCACGCTCCTTCCTCTACCTGGCAATGGCCTGAGGGACCTTAATGGCAGCGTATTCAGAGTGTTCCTCTGGGGCGCTCTTCTTGGGCTGCTGGAGCCCGGCCGAGTGCTGCAGGTCCGCGTAGAGCACCTCCGGGGCTTTGTCATCGCTGGGCTGCAATGAAAGGGTTCACGCATTGGTTCCTGGGTGCAGCCGTGAGCGCTCTGTACCCCGAGTTATGTATGAGCACAGGCGCGGCATCCCTGCGTTTATAAGAACAAACTGCCCTCTTCTTATCCCTCTTCACTACTGCCGGGCCCACGGCTGTGTAACTTTGCAGCCCAAGAGCAGGGAGGAGGAAAAGAGGAGAGATTGCAAAGTTACAGGCAGCCTGAACTAGCCAGTTTCCTCCCCCGGGCTGCCAAGCAGTTTATTTCTTCATCCTCTCTCTGCTCTCGGCACATCCGGCCACCAGAGCGGTACTTGCACGCCCTGGTTCGTGCTGGATGCTGGATGCTGTACTGTTCAATAAAACACCCCCACGCGGCCTGCAAACTCCCGACTTCTCTGGGTATAGCCCAGGCCTGGCACCGGCGGGGTTAATGCCAGCTGGGCTGCCAGTGAATCACACACACACGCACGCTAGGTTTTATAAAAAGAACGCGGTGGCTCTAGAGAAACCCGAACAGGAACCTGAGCCTCGTGGCTGAAACGCTGCCCAAACCGCGGTGTGCCAGGGGGAAGTAGCCATGGGCTGGAAAATCTTCCTGCACCTGAGGGCAGCAGCGGCTGGAAGGATTCAACTCTGCTACCAATGCATGCCAGGGAAGTCAGCGTGACCCCTTCCTGGGCCAGGGGCTGCTCCCCATTGCGACCCCTTTTCTGGGAGCGTAGGGGAATAGCCAGGACGACCGTGGGGACATGCTGCCATCCGTACCACCGTGCCCACCCTGCTATTGTTAGCAAGCTACCTCGGGTTTGTCTACGTGTGCGGCAGGGACCCCTCCCGATTGCAGTGTAGACAGGGCCAGAGAGGCCCCTGGTGGGAATGTCCCCCAGCTAGGAATAGCGCATAAGGCTGCCGTAATGTGGCCCTATGCTCTCTCCCTTCACAGCCCCAACCTTTGGGGCATCCCAGGGGCAGGAGGGGGTGTGACAGGCTGCAAGGGGGTGTTGCTGGCATGCAGAACAGCCCCTCTCCCCCCAGTTTCTCCTGCTGTGCTTCACCTCCTGAGCACCGAGCCTGGCCCCATGTTACTGACTTCTCTTTCTTTGGGGATTGCCATGCTCCCTTCTATTCTCTGCCTGTCTCCCGGGGGCTGCTGGGTCAGTGTGCGGGTGCTGGGGGTCACTGGCCTGTGCCGTACTGGCTGGGCGATCTGGTGATTCCTTCTGGCCTGGAGCTCTATGATCCTGGTGTTTTAACAGCGATGATGGGGCGATGGGTCCAATTCTCCGCCGGTGTCGCTGCGTTGGCCTCGGTGGAATTACTCCCGGCTTACACCAGTGAGAGGAGAACCTGGCCAGCGTCCCCGTGCGCTGCTGGGAGGTGGCACAGGCTGGAAAGCGACAGCCCAGGTGGGGTATTGGGCTGCTCAGCAAACCCATTTGGAGGTCAGAGGGGGAACAGCCGGGGAGCTCCCCTGGGTTGCTGCGTTGGGTTTTGTGCAGCCTCAGACATCTTGGGAACGGGACCAAATCCCCACGGCCCCTACGTGTCAGGCCGAAACCCCGCGGACCTGGTCCTAGGAAGCAGTGAGGAGGCCCAGTGCAGCTGGGGGTATGTCCGGAGGTGCAAGTAAGCCGGTACAGGGGGTACACAGTACTGGACCGGCTTCCCCTGGCTGGTGATTTAAAGGGCCTGGGGCTCCCGGCAGTGGCCAGCACCCTGGGCCCTTTAAATTGCAGCCAGAGCCCCACTGATGGAGCCCCCAGGTAGCGGAGGCGGCCGGGAGCCCTGGGGCTCTGTCGGCGATTTAAAGGGCCCGGGGCTCTGATGTGGTAGCGGTGCCTGGAGCCCCTGGCCCTTTAAATCACCCCCCGGCTTGGGGCTTCCAGCCGCCTCTGCAGCTGGTAGCTCTGGTGGTGATTTAAAGGGCCCAGGGCTCCCAGCCGCCACTACCACAGCTGGAGCCCCAAACCCTTTAAATCTTGATTTAAAGGCTTTGCCTCTTCTGGTTGAGTCCCACCCCCTGCTCAGGACTCCAGCATACCGGTAAATCCTGCAAGTTACTTTCACCCCTGGGTATGTCTCCACTTAAAGCTGGGGGTGCGATTCCAGGTGGAGGCGACACACTCACACAAGAGTGAAACCACAGCAGTGCGAGTGGCAGGAGGGGCCGAACATGCCTAGGTCTGAGACACATGTGTACCCCGGGGGCTGGCCTCTCCCGCTGCTTGTTACACTCGGCTGTTAGCACCCAAGCCTACTCCGAGCCAGTGCAGGTTGCATGTCTTCTCAAGCTGGGAACCACACCCCTAGTTTGAACCGTGGGTGTACCCAAGAGGGCCACTTCCCTTTTGTAACAGCATCATGTCATACCTGGCTCTGAGCCCTTGTGTTGTCTGGAGGGGAAGTCTGAAACCTGTGGGAAAGAGAATCCGAATTAGACACAGTTAAGAGGATTTCCCCTCCTCCCCCCAAAAGATCTGAACTGTGTAGAAGAAAAGGAATTGAGCCCATCCCAGGGACTGAATCTGGCCCTGAAAGTTTAACTGGGGTTCTTGGCCAGACAGGAAATCAGCTTTGTATCCGGGGGGTGATTTTGCAGGCGGACGTTCTGTGCGTTTGCTTTTTATATTGCTTTTAAATACCAAGGGAACCGGTGCCTGAGGAACGTCTAGGACACAGAGAGACGTCCCAGCAGAGATACAGACTGCGGGGGTCTGGCTTCGGGTAGAAGTCAAGGCACAATAACCAGACACAGTTATGTGTTGTGGATAAAAAGATCTTTTACAGCGGCTGCCCCACTCCAGCTAAAAGGGGCTTAAACAGCCCAGGAAAGGGTTGTGGCTGGGAGCAAGCAGCTCCCTGGCTGAGAGGGCAGAACAGCTATAGCTGTGGCTGAGTCAATTAGAGCCCAGCTGGCCCTTATAAGAGGGCCCAGAGAGAGTCTCCTCTGGCTACAGAGGCAGCCAGGCCTGGCTGCTGGGGAGCTTGAGCAGGTACCTAGAGTGGTGCAGGGCTGGGGCAAGGTGAGAGGAGCTGGGGGAGCTCTGGCCTGGAAACCCCCAGGCTGCAGGGCCTAGGGGCTGGCCCAACAAAGGGTACTGGGGTTGCAGGGGGCAGCCCAGGGCTCTAGAGGCAGAAGCAGCAGATCAAACCCTCCTTGCTGATGATGAATGGCAATGACACTGCAGTCTGCCCCAGAGAACGGGGGTAAGTGGTGACTGGCAGTTGCCTAGACTGAGGCAAGCTGGGGATAGGAGGTGGGGGTTCCCCAGGGAGGGGAGACCCAGAGTGAGATCTGTGGGGGTACTGCAGGGGTGCAGCACCCCAGTGGAAGAAGGCATTGGGGTCTGGGAGGGACACGGGGCTGAGTGGCAAGCAGGACTACAGCCTGCAGAGGGTGCCCCGGACGCTGGTGAGAGCTAATTCCCGGACAGACCAGCTGGAGGTGCTGCAGGGTGAGTCGCTGCATGCTTACAAGGGGATTAAGCCAGGAGGCTGCTGGGCCCGATGGAGAGAGAACGGGTGAGACTGAGGAAGTTTGACTAACCTAGTTGTTGAATTAACACCAACTTTATACAGACCTGGCTGTGCAGAGGCTCCTCCCTAGATGGGCAGAGGAAAGAGACAGGGTCAGTTAGTCGTGCTAGGAGCAGCCGATATCCCGGGAGTAAACGGAAGAGGCTGGTTCACATGCTGCACTCACCTCTCCTCTTTCTCACAAAGAAGTAAGCGGAGACCAGGAATAAAACGACCAGGAGGACACAGACTGTCCCAGCAGCAGCAGCCTCAGGCGAAACCTCGGGGTGACCTGCAGAAGTAGAATCTAGAGGCACAGGTTGCACTGTAGGGGTTAGAGACCGTTCTGTAGCCATAAATAACAGACCAGTGAGTTTGACTGTGATGCTCCTGTAACGTGGTCCACAGTCACCGTCCAGGACTGGCTCCTTTATGAGCATCCATTTGATCTAGGTCGGGGGTGGCCCACCCGTGGCTCCGGAGCCGCGTGCGGCTCTTCAGAAGTTAATCTGCGGCTCCTTGTCTAGGCACCGACTCCAGGGCTGGAGCTACAGGTGCCAACTTTCCAGTGTGCCGGGGGGTGCTCACTGCTCATCCCCTGGCTCTGCCACAGGCCCTGCCCCCACTCCGCCCCATCCTGAGCCTGCCATGCCCTCACTCCTCCCCCTTCACCCATCCCAGAGCCTCCTGCATGTCATGAAACAGCTGATCAGGAGGTTCGGGGAGGGAGGGGGAGGCGCTGGGAGCAGGGTGGGGCAGGGGGAGTTGAGGGGGGGGCTGTTGACCTATGACTTTGGCGCTTTGGCAATGTACATTGGTAAATTCTGGCTCCTTCTCAAGCTCAGGTTGGCCACCTGTGATCTAAGTGGTGTTACTGCCACCCGGGGGGAGGATGCGCACTGTGACTGGCTCGCCAATTACAAAAGCAGTTTCTCCTCTCTGGGTGTTCACACCTCCAGATCCGCTGCTGGAAGTGGGCCTCACCCCCCCGCCCCCGATTGAATTTACCTTGCTTTCTTGCCTGTATATTTATACCTGTCTCTGGAGATTTCCACAACATTCATCTGATGAAGTGGGTCTTAGCCCACGAAAGCTCATGATCCCCAAGATCTGTTAGTCTATAAGGTGCTACAAGACTCTTTGTTACTATTGGAATGTTAAACCAACAGTTACATCTTTACGAAATAGAGAGTGGGCAAAAGGGGAGAGGGCGTGACACTCAATATCAAAGATGGCGTTACCTGTTTCCAGGTCACTGCTAACTTAGAAGAAAACGATTTTGCTTGCTTATGGATTAATGTCCTAACAGGTAAAGCACCAGATGGGGTATTAATTGGAGTCTGCTACAGACCCCCAAATTATACTGGGGAACAGGATGGGCACTTCAATTTGAGTGACACATGCTGGGGTCTCATGCTGCCAGTATTAAAACATCCTTGGAATTTCTAAACATTATAGATGACAATTTCCTAACACAAGTGTGTTGCATCCAACACAGGGGAATTCTATATTACACCTTGTCATGATCGATAAAGAGGAACTGAACACAGAACTAAAAAACAATGGTATCTTAGGTACAAGTCACCATAATTTGATCATAGTTACAATGGGCAAACAGAATAAAGTCCAGACAAGTGATAGAGAAAGATACATGGTGCTTTCAAAGGGCCAGTTTCACAAAGCTGAATATAAATTATGAGAGAAATCATGTGGAAGGAAGAATTTAATCAGAAAAAAGTGAATAATTAGGAATTGTTTAAGAACACTCTACTAGATGTCCCAAAAGCCACAATCGATGAAGGACATGTTGGTTAAAAAAGCCTACCTAGTTTAAAGAGGGAACTATTATTTATCATCTATATAAATAGATCAGAAGGCAGCTAAATAGAAGGCAGCTATTTATTTATATCTTTATAAATAAAACAATTAGAAGAAAAGGAAAGTTGATAGTAATCAACATAAATCAGAAGCTAGGAATTTTAGAAAATTGATAAGGGAAGCAAAGGGATACAAGGCAAAATCTATGACCAGGAGAGTCGAGGACAATAAGGAGTTTTTAAAATATATTAGGAACAAAAAGAATCCTAAGAATGGAACTGATCCATTACTTGAAAATGGTAGAATTATCAGTAATAATGGAGAAAGCAGAAGTGATCAGTAAGTATTTCTGTTCTGTTCTTGGGGAAAACCCATATCATGTAGTCATGTCATATTGCAACACTCTTTCCATTCCACTAGTATTTCCAGAGAATGTTAAACAGTAGCTCCTGAAGTCAGATATTTTTAAATCAGCAGGTCTGGACAACTTGCATTCAAGAGTTTTAAAAGAGATGGCTTAGAAGCTCATTGGACCATTAATGTTGATTTTCAATAAGTCTTGGGACACTCAGGAAGTTTCAGAAGACTGGAAGAAAGCTAACGTTGTGCAATATTTACAAAAGGTAAGAGGACGATCTAGGTAATTATAAGGCCGCCAGTCTGACATCAACCCCTGGCAAGATGATGGAGCAGCTGATATGGGACTTCTTTAATTAAGAATTAAAGGAAGATAATATAATTAACGTAAATCAATGTGGGTTTATGGAAAATAAATCCTGTTTAACTTAATATCTCTTTTTGCTGAGATTACAAGTTTGGCAAAGGTACGAGTGGTAACATACTTCAACTTGTGAAAGGCGTTTGACGCAGGATGTTTTGACTGAAAAACTAGAAAGCTATAAAATTAACATGGCACACATTAAGTGGCTAACTGATAGGTCTCAAAATGTAACTGTAAGCTGGGAATTATCATTGAAAGAGTGTGTTTCCAGAGGGATCCTGCAGGGATCAGTTCTTGGCCCTACACTATTAAGCATTCTTATTAATGACCTGGAAGACAACAAAATCACCACTGATAAAATGAACAGATGACACAAAAATTGGGGAATGGTAAATAATGAAGAGGTCAGGTCATTGATAGAGAGTGATATGCATTGCTTGGTAAGCTGTGCACAAATAAACAATATGTTTTTTTTTAACATGGCTAAATGCAAATATATACATCTAGGAACAAAGGACAAGGCCACATTCACACAATGGGCGACTTGATCCTGGGAAGCAGGGATTCTGGAAATGATTTGGGGGTCATGGTGGCTAATCAGTTGAAAATGAGCTGCCAGCATGATGCAGGGGCCAAAAGAGGCTAATGAGATCCTTGGATGCATAAACAGGGGGCTATCGAGTAGAAGCAGAGAGGTTATTTTATCTCTGAATTTGGCCCTGGCACAACTGCTGCTGGACTCCTGTGTCCAGTTCTGGTGCCCACAATATACGAAGGATGTTGATGAACTGGAGAAGGGTCAGAGAAATCCATGAGAATGGTTAAAGGATTAGAAAACTTGTCTTAGAGCTCCTGGAGCCCATCACTATATCTATTTAACTTAACAAAGAGAAGGTTAAGGGATGGCTTGATCATATTCTATAAGTAGACATATTTACTAACGGGCTCTTCAGTCTAGAAAGGTCTAACATGATCCAATGGCTGGACGCTGAAGCTAAACAAGGTGTACGTTTTTTTAACGATAAGAGTTATTAACCACTCGGAAAACTTCCCAAGGCTTGTGAGAATTCTCCATCACTGACCATTTTTAAATCCAGACTGGGATGTTCTTCAACAGATCAGCTCTAGGGATTATTGTGGGGCAGTTCTCTGGCCTGCGTTGTACAGGGAGTCAGACCAGACACAAGGGTCCCTTCTGGCCTTGGAATCGATGTTAAAAACCCAGGCCAGGATACAGGGCGACGCTCTGTGGTGACACTGGGCAGCGTTGGCTGGGTTAGTCTGGAGCTTGAGAACTGCAGGGTGTACCTGTGTCCTGCAGCTTTGCTAAGATTCATCATTATCTCAGTTACTGCTGAATCCCAGGTCTTCTCTACTGTACAAGGCATATTACAGCTACTGAATGGGCAGGAAGAGTTTGAGAGGGGTTTGTTCCCCTCACACCCTGGTCCCAGACCCCGGTGGGGAGGGGCGTGGGGCTGGGACGGGAGCTCGCACTCACCGCTCACAGACACGGTGGTGCCAGCGCCGGATCTGAACTCCACATCGGGTCCTGTCCCCGTCCTCCTAAACTTCACACAGTGATAGATCCCGGCGTCCGCGGGGTGGGTGTCACTGATGCGGATGGTGTAGTCAGTGTTAGATTCAGGCACAGCCCGAGTCACCCGGGGGAACGATCCTGTATCTGCATAAACGAGCTGGCGGCTGCTGCCCGAGCCCTTGAACCACTTCACGGGTCCTACTGGAGCGACCCCCGTCACCGAGCAGGTCAGAGAGAGAGTCTCTCCCGCTGACACCCACACGGCGCCCTCTGGCTGCAGCAGCTGGAACTCCTGGGCCCCGGTACCTGCAGTGCAGAGACGGTGTGGACGGGTGTAAGTTCACGACAAGGATAATGGGTGGTGGTTGTTCCTTATATTGTGTATTTGCACAGTGCACACAGCATGTGCAGTGGGACTTTCCTCTTCACCCATAAGTTGCTGGAGACTTGGTTTTGGAAGCCCTAAGTTGATCTGATGTCTGTTGAGTTTAACCATTTATCTCCCTGCACTCTGCTCCGCCCTACTTAAACCCCTCACTTTGCTGAGTCCCGGGAGATTGAGATGGGGGGTTGTTCCCACCTGAACCTTTAATATTCTTTGTGCTGTAAACCAAGTTACAACCCGGGGCAAATTCCCAGACTGGGCCTCCACACTGGGAATTTGCCCTCGGTTGTAACTTGGGCCTCCACACCTGTCTTAAATCAGCATGTACAGATGGGAGTTTGCCCAGGCAGATGGGTGGTTGGGAACCAAATTACCCAATTCCTGTGCACAACTCTGGGGGCTGCAAAGATTTGTGTGTGTGTCGGAGGGGGAGGGGAGTGCACAATTTGCATACCCTATCAGATGCCTTGTTGAGGCTGGCTGAACGCTTTGGCCCACAGGCCCAGACTCTGCTCTTGGACTGGCTTGTGTTGGGATTGGTAGCCCCTCCAATGGGATGATGTCCCCCCAAACCCTGTGACAACACTGCCCAGCAGCCCCAAGCACCCTCTTCCAGAGCTTCACTTCACTTCACGCTGACTCCAGAGCTGAAGAAGGCCCTGGAGCCGGTGTGAAGCCGCAGAGCTTGGAGGCTGGTGACCCCGGTGTCTGGTGGATCCTCCAAGATCCACAGTGTTTGGGGTTAGTGCTGCTGCTGAGGGCAGGACAAAACCTGCCCTTTCCCCGGCCCGATCCAAAGAATTCAGGGAGCACGTCCCATGGCTATTACTGCAGAGAGGTTGAGTCTGGTTCTCTCGGCGCAGAGTCTGGGGCAGGTCATGGGTTGCCGTGTCCCTGGCGGGATGCTGGTGATAGCGCTGACTCAGCAGCGGTAAAACCGGTGCCGCGTGTTGCTTGTGCTGAACGTGCAAACCTGGAAACGACATTCGGTGCAGAGAGACTCTACAAGCGATGCCTGCGTGTTTCTCTTCCCTTTTCTAGTGTTAAACTCGAGGTGGGTGCATGAAAGCACAAACTTTGTCTCTTTAACGGGTTGTGCGTTATTACTGGTTATTCCCCACCTAGAGCAGCTGGCCTGGGAGATCATCAGAGCAGGGGTGGCAAAGGGAGAGGGGAGGGGGAAGCGGATGGGTCGGGTCTCTGCACAGACCGAGACCCTGATCTCCTGCAGATCTCGCTGACAGGGAAGAAGCCCCCGGAGAGGCAGCGAATGCAGGAAGAGGTGTTGGGTGGTGGGACTCGTTTCTAAGTACGATGCTTTTCAGGAGTTTTCTGTCCTGCGTCGGCTGCTCTTTAAGAAGCTGGGTCCCAGCAGCTCTTCCAGGACTGACATCACTTGCTGCTCTGCTGTAAAAGCAAGCGGGGGATGTGGGAGAGCTCTGCAGGGTCTCCCTGCAGCCCAGCTCTGCAGGAGGGAATTCACAGCAGTGCAGGGCTGGGTGCACAGAAAGGGAGCAGGACATGTGTGGGCTGCCTGGTGTGCGCTGTGTGCATGGACCTGGAGGAAAACTGCAGAGGAGCTCCTGGAAGAGAGTCTGGGAACTGCGATGGTTTTGCAGAGTCAAGTCCCGCTGACCAGGAAATACACAGAAAGACCTTTAACCCTCAATGCCACGTCCCAGCCTCCCTGGGAGGTAAACACTCTCTCATCAGTAGATATCTGTGTCTGTCTCCCCCCTGCACAGAGATCCCGCACTGGCTGATTTCTGTCTCTTCCTTCGTCTGGCCAAATTGTATTTCAAATCGCTTGTCTGCTTTGTACTCACCTGACTTGACCATGGCAGAGGGACCCAGCAACAAACTCAGCAGCCAAAGCCAGGCGGACGTGTGGAAAGCCATTCACAGGGCTGTGGGCTGGAGACCAGTCAGCCCTGTCGGTTTAACAACAATAGTTTGAGCTCTTCCAGCTCAGCTGGCGAAGGAAAACGAGAAGTCACAACACAGGAAACAGAAACAACTGGCACATGCGTAATTAACATGTTCAGTGCCTGCCCTGCAGCTTGAACCATCACCCAGGAAAAGAACTGGTTGTGCCCAAACTACTGAAGAGGGAGGGAATGTTTACACCCTTTTAACACTAGCAATGGACCCAAAGTGGCATCTCAAATCCAACCCCCTTCATGGTCAGCACTCCTTCCATTTACTGCTTCGTTATCATTATTACAGGGTGCTAGAGACACAACTGCGTCTGCGCCCCATTGTGTGTTAGGCGCTGGTACTTGACTGTCCCTGCCCCCCAGAATTTGCTGTCCAAGAAGCCAAGACAGACAAGGGGCAGGAAAAGGAAGGTGCTGTTATCCCCACTGCACTGCTGGAGACAGAAGCACAGAGATAGTAAGTGATCTGCCTAAGGTCTCACTCCATAGTAGATACGGTGAAAGAACCCAGCTCACCTGTGCCATAACCACAAGACCTTCCTGGACCGTGCGGTGTGAGTTCTGCATTGGATCCAAAACTGGATCTGTTTCATGGCTCTCCAGAGAGAAGCTGATCTCCTAAGATCTCCACCATCAAACCCAACCCCCGCTTAGACCTAATCCAGATCCAACCCCACTTCCTTGGGGTTCCGGTGCTGTGAATGGCCAAGTGACTTCTGCAGATGAGCACTGAAGGGGCCTGTCGGATTAACAGCCCTGTTCAGGGATTAGCTCCAGAACAGGGGTCTCAGGGCGTGGCTTTTAATCTCTTCCGACAGAGTTCCTGAACATGTTGTGGCTGCTACATTCTCTGGTTTGATTTTTTTTTTTGATTGGGGGTTGGGGTCAGATTTCCTTGTCTTAAACATTGTTGGGGAATCCCCTTCCCAAAGATAGGTTTCAGAGGGGTAGCCGTGTTAGTCTATATCAGCAAAAACAATGAGGAGTCCTTGTGGCACTTTAGAGACTAACAAATTTATTTGGGCATAAGCTTTCGTGGGCCAAAACCCACTTCATCAGATGCATGGAGTGGAAAATACAGTAGGCAGATACATGTACACAAAAAGATGGGAGTTGCCTTACCAAAGGGGGTGGGGGCAGCCAGTGCTAATGAGCCAATTCAATTAAAGTGGAAGTGGGCTCTTCTCAACAAGAGGGAAAAACACTTTTGTAGTGGTAATAAGGCCAATGTGTTCCCACTTAAATACCCCAGCAGCGTTAGCACGGGTGCTTTATTTCACGGGGGTCAGAGGGCTGGACTAGATGAGGTTTCATGAGAGAACACGGGTCACCGGCCGCTTTGCTGTGCGAAGTAAAATTAATAGTAGGGGAAAAAACAGTTTAGCCTGCACAGATTGAAAACAGGAAATGTCACTAACACTGTCCACTTCCTTCTGCACCAGGGGATAGTCTGAGCCCTAACTCTGAATTCTCGATATCTCGTGAGCCAATGGGGAGCTGGCAAAGGCTGCGGTGTTTGAAGGGTCTCCCCACTGCCTTTCTCGACCCATACGTCTGGATCGGCCGTGCCTCGTGCTTCTGCTTCTCCTGGAAATCCCCGGTACGTGACACATGTATTGCCCACGTGGGCACAGACTGCCTAGTCTGCTTTCCCGCTCCTTGGAACGGTGTTAAATTCCAGATGCGTCAGTGGAGGAGCTAAGTCCTGGTATTATTTTATACCAGAAGAGGAAACTTCTTCCTGCCCCCAGCTGGTGATCAGCTTGGGCCTGGCGAGCAATTCTCTGCCTCCGTCCCATCGCAGTGGAAGGGGTTCTGTGCGCGTGCCGAGAGCCTGTTTGGATCCAGGAGCGGAGCTGAGACCTTATGCTCCAGCCCCATTTTCACAGATTCTCCTCTTACTCCGTTTGTTCTGCAGCTCACGTGCTCTGAGAAATTGTCCGCGCTGGGCTGCCCACAGAGCTGCCTAGACCTTTGTCCTGAGAAATTGCAACAGGTCAGATCCCATGAGCCTGCACTGCTGCTCCTGACCCACAAAGCCCCTCCCCCGCCCAAGCTTGTTTCATCAGAGTGGTTTCCAGTTGTCACCAGTCCAGTTCCCACTCCCCCACTTCCCGGGATTCACAGGGACTCTTAGCCAGCCAGTAGATCAGAAGGTTTATTTGGGATGACAGGAACACAATCCAACTCAGAGCTTGTCAGTACAAACAGGACCCCTTAGTCAGGCCTTTCCGGGGCGCAGGGAGATAAGATCCCAAATCCGGGCTCCCTCCTCTTCCCCAGACAACTTCTAACCCCCCTCAACCAAAACTGCTGCCTCTCTCCCTTTCCCCCGACCACTCCCCCAGCCTTTGTTCACCTTCACACTCCGGCGGAAAGCCTCCCCTCCCCCCTACCTCCAGGGCAGGGGGTAGGTTTACAGTCCAGGTACATTTCCTCCCGCAACCTCCTGCTCCCTGCTCGTGACAACTTAATAAATACCTGGAAGATCATCCAGCCTAATACTGAGCCCTGGGTTCCCATCCCCTTTCCAGGCTGAGAACTGGGCATTTGTTTCTACCCTGATCTTCACCTGACATCTCTCACCCCAGCGTTGGCACCTGTACAAAGTCCCATGGGGGAGTTTACAATGGAAAGGTCTGTGAGAATCTCATTTACTCCGCACTTTGCTACAGAGCTCTGCCAGCCAGGTGGGGCTGCCATGTCGGGGTGGGGCTGTCCGAGGAGCAAAGTGTCTCTCCCTTTATGGGAAGTAAGTGACACCCAAAGCAGCACCCTCGTCTCTGGTGGTCCCTCTGTAACATACGAGCTGGTGATTTATCGGCTGAGCGAAGCAAGGCCCTGCACCTCCTCTCGCGGGCTGGATGTAACACAGGAACTTTTGAACTCTAACCTGTCAATCCCAACAGTGCAGGGATGGTTACAGGTGCCAAACAGGAGGAAGCCTATCGACAACTGGAAACAACTGGAAAAGCAGAAGGCAGAAATGGGGGACACGTAGTCTCTGGTTAGCACACACACAGACTTCAGCTCGGTCAGTAATTGGCTAGAGACCAGAAAACTGGATGATCCAGGGCAGTGTAACATGCTGACGCCATGAATGCCTTCTCTCCCAGACAGAAAGAAAAGAAATAACAGTGGGGGAAATGGCAGGGCATGGTGGAAGAGGAGAATGGGGGGTACACAGAGCCCATGGCATGGGGCAGGAGAATGGGGGACCCTGGTATGAGGGAGATGGGCAGGGGGCACACAGAGCTCCTGGTGTCTGGCAGAGGAAGGAAGGGGGATGAGCGGGTACACAGAGCCCCTGGCATATGGCAGAGGGAGGAAGGGGGGATGGGGGGCACACAGAGCCCCTGGGGAAAGGGGGACCCTGGTGTGGGGGAGGGTGGAATGAGGGGACATTTCGAGCCCATGGCATGAGGCAGGGAATGAGGGAGTTGCAGGGAGGCCCTGAAGTGGGAGGGGGTGATGGGTTGTGCACAGGTGGGAAGGGGGGGTGCCAGGGGCCCCTGGTAGGTGCGAAGGACTCGGCTCCGGAAGCTAGGAAGCTGGTCTGTCTCTAGTTTGCCCCCAGGGTTTGTGTGGCTGGAGCAGCGCAGCCAGGGGGGCTCAGGGCCCGTGTCCCTGAGGTTCTGTCCCTGCCCAGCTCCCCTGTTCTTGCTCAGCGAACAGCTCCCTGGTCTCTGCCTGCTCCCGGGGGCCGGGGCGCAGCTCTGGAAACGCGGCTCTGGAGAAGCCTGCAGGGGTCGCTGTGGAACGACACAAAGGTACTCCCCCAGCGGCTCTGCTACTGGGGGAGCGGCAGGGCTGAGGCTGGGTTTGAGAGGGGCCCAAGTAACCCGTCTCACAGCAGCAGGGCTCAGAGCCTCCCACCTACAGCAGCGATGAGTCCAAATCAGGCCATGGCATTGGAACCGCCCCAGTGTTGGGGGCAGGGGAGAGGGTCCCTGGGGCATTGAAATCCAGATTCAGAGCTGGAGTCTCTTTTTCTCAGGCTCTTTTAACTGAGGAAGATCCCCCCTCAGGCTTCCTACCATCCACCTCGTGATCTACAACCTGGAGGGGTCGTCCCCTTTCCTAGGGGAGGGGGAATTCAATTACCAGCTTCTCACAATCACAGGACATTTCAGAAGCAAGGCCCCAACTCACTTTTTTTCTCAGTTTAAACCTTCAGCTGGATGATGATTTACCCTGCTGACGGGGCGCGTGTGGCATTTGCCCTGGGGAGGCTCCTGGCTGGGCTGGGCTAATGCTAACAGAAGGTCATGGACTGAATCGCCTCTTTCATCTCTTGGGTTCTTTCCTTTATCAGCCCTACGTCTGTTTCCTGGTTCTCTTGCACCCTTCACTGCCTGCCAACTTCTCTGTCTGCACCTCCGTCCCCGCAGTCTGGGAAATGAGTTCGAGGACGGAGTTGCAGTGACCCCTGCTGGCTAGGAACAATGGAGCCCAGGCCTCTGATGAGCTGTAGCTACCAAACTCACCCACTTTCTGATGGAGCAGTAGACAGGGAATTCCTGACCCGGCTCCCTGCCCCCTTCATCCTGTCTATCTCTGCTGTCTGCATTGCCCTTCGCTTTGGGGAGCAGAACTCGAATATAGGGTACAATGCAGTGATTCTAGTGTAGCACACAGTGTGTCTGTGAGACCCAATGGCCCCAGAGCAGCCCTGCGGGTTTGACCCTGAGGCTCAGACTCCTGCTCCCTCGGCTGGCAGGAGCTGGGCGTTTTGCAGATGTGACGCCATGATCTATAGGAGAGAACTAGTCTAGAGGGTCTGCCCTGGCCCAGTCATGGAGCAGCCTCATTAAACCCTATTATCCTCCCGCAGGAGGCCTCTGGGCTGACTGTGAGCTGTGAGGAATGAGAATACTTGGTGAGAAATGGAAGCCCAAGTAAGGAGAAATGAAGCGATTCGCTGCACCCCCGCTCCGCCCTGTTAAGCACCTGCCTTCCGCTCTGGGAAAGTTGGATCCTGTAGCTGACCGTGCTGGTCTGTGCTCTGGGGCACAGAGGTGATGGGAGCAGGAAGCCCAGACCCTCTGTAGTGCTGGATTGTGCCATTCCTGTGATTCCAAACTCCGGTGGGAGCCTCCTGTCTCTGCGCAGCTGGGAGGAGGCAGGCGAAATTGGTGTAATTTCTGGCAATGCTTGAACTCACCCCTTACTGCAGAGTCCTGTGGTTGTTCTGCCACTGAGCCAGCCGGCCTGTCCCATATCCCGGACTCACGCTGCCGTTCCCATTTGTAGCTGTTTTCAAGTCCCATGTCTCAGAAGGGCCTGGAGGTTGATGGAGCTTTAAGACTAGAAATGAGACAAAACAAAAACAGACTCTCAAATCCTAACCCATGTGAATATTTGAAGGGGGACATGTAATGCCGGCCTCCATTTATTTGTTAATAATCATCAGGATTACTTTTACAGTCTAGAGCATAGCGCCGACAGCTAGGCCTTGTACAAACACAGTGTAAGAGACAATTTCCTGTCCTAAATGACTTACCATTAAACTAGCCAAATCAGGCAAAGGCAATTTCAAGATGGGAATGGAGGCCCTGAAGGACTCAGCGACTTCCCCGAGGTCACAGGTAATTGACCATCTCCTGGATCCCAGTCCAGTGCTTTTAGCACAGACCTTCTTTCTCCTCTCATCCAAACTGGCTCCCAACTAACTCCCAAAGCCAAACTCCAGCATAGACGTAATCCAGATCCACCCTCTCCCTGCCCAGCCCATCTCTAATTAACACAGATCAGGTGCCGGGAGGGGCCATGTGCTGTCCCCCCACCGAGCCATGTATTGAAGGAGTCTCTCTGGTAGCTGTCACAGCCAGGGACTAGCTCCAGAACAGGGGCCTTCAGCTTTCAGATGTCTCTGTGGACAGTGTTTCTGACCGTGCCATGGCTAGTAAGTGCTCTGCTTTGGTGTTTGGGAGGGAGATTTAAACACTGTCAGGGAATTCCCTTCCCAAAGAGCAGCTCTCTGCCAGGGCCCCTCTCTGCACCCTGCAATACCCCAGCAGGGATAGCATGGATGCTTAAGCACACGGCAGTCAAAGGGCTGGATTTCGTGAAGCTTCATGAGAGAACCCGGGTCACCAGCCGCTTCGCTGTGAGGAGTGAAATTAATGGTGTGAAGAAACAGTTGAGTCTGCAGAGAGGTGGAAGCAGGAACTGTCACTAACACAACCCACTTCCTTGTGCATTAGGGGAAGGTCCGATCCTGAACCTCAGACTCTCCGTATCTCTTCGGACAGCGGAGAGCTGGCAAAGGCAGCGGTGTTGAAAGGTCGCCCCGCTGACAACAAAATGGCTCCGTGGCCCCCTGTGTGTGGACTGTCTCTTCCATGCCTGGTGCTGCTGCTTCTCCTGGAAACCCCTGGTGAGTGGAGAACAGGGACCCTGCCCAGGCGGGCACCAGCCGTCTCGTCTGCTTTCTTGCTGCTCGAACAGAGGGAAATTCCAGATGCTCTAAAGGGAGGAATAAACCCTTGTGTATTTTATATCACAAGAGGAAACCTTCCTGCCCCAGTTTGTGATCAGCGTATGCTCTGGAGTGTGAGAACGGGTCACGGTGTTTAAACTGATCCCAGCTGGTGTCACTGCAGGGGCTGCTCTTCTTTTTATAAACGTCTGATCTTTTTGTAGAAATCTTACTGAGCAATTAGATTCAACAATATCCTGCAGCAGTGAATTCCACAGGTTACTTAGATGTGGGTTCAAATCTTTCTTTTTATCTCTTTAAATCATGTTGCTTTCAGACTCCATCGGGTGCCATGTCTGTGTGGGGCCATCAAGAGCCAAAATAATCCTTCGTTGATTGGCAGTAATTGACACACCAAGAATCTCCTTCTCTGTGGCTGGAGCGGCCAGACTCAGGCCCCTTGTCCCTGCTCGTGTCCCTGCCCAGCTCCCCTGCTCTCGCTCAGCAAACAACTCCCTGATCCCTGCCTGCTTCTGGGGGCCAGGGAACAGCTCTGGAAACACGGCTCTAGGGTAGCCTGCAGGGGTCGGTGTGGAACAACACAAAGTTAATCCCCCAGTAGCTAACGCCCTTTGGTGGGCAGGGCCCGGCCTAGGCAGGGCTGGGAGTGGGATTCGAACCCTGGTACTCTGGCATGGGACTCAGCCCCCTGCTGCGGCGGGACGGGGGCTTGTCAACCAGCATCCCCCAGCCTAACCTGTTCTCTCCTCCCAGGGGCCTGGACCCAGGAGTTCCAGCTGCTGCTGCCAGAGGGCGCCGTGTGGGTGTCAGCGGGAGAGACTCTCACTCTGACCTGCTCTCAAACTGGGGTCGCTCCAGTAGGACCCGTGAAGTGGTTCAAGGGCTCGGGCAGCGGCCGCCAGCTCGTTTATACAGATACAGGATCGCTCCCCCGGGTGACTCGGGCTGTGCCTGGCTCTGACACTGACTACACCATCCGCATCAGTGACACCCGCCCCGCGGACGCCGGGATCTATCACTGTGTGAAGTTTAGGAAGACGGGGACAGGACCCGATGAGGAGTTCAGATCCGGCGCTGGCACGACCGTGTCTGTGAGCGGTGAGTGCGAGCTCCCGTCCCAGCCCCACGCCCCTCCCCACCGGGGACTGGGACCAGGGTGGGGAACGACCCAGCTCAGCCCAGACACTAACTGGGGAGCGGCGCCTCCCCACAAGACTGCAGCAGAGTGGGGCCTGGTATGAGATCTGCACCGGTGTGGGGGGATGTGGAGTGGCTGTGGATTTTAAGGAGATGGGGGCAGAAATTTCTGTTCTAGCCCCAGGGATCGCTGCCCCCCCACGACGAAAACAACCTGCCAGATGCACCAGGGTGTGCGGTGGGGGGTGACTGGCCGGATGGGTGATTTGGGAGAGGGGTCAGGTGTTGGGTTGATTCTTCTTGGCCCCTCCAGAAAGAGCCGCTGGCAGCGGAGGGGGTGGGGTTGGCTCTGCCGCCCTTCACAGCCTCCAGCTGAAACGGCTGCGACTCCTCACACTTGCCTACTTGGGGGAGTCGCTCCCGGCCCCAGAGGGTTTCTCCTCCCGTCCCGGGAGCCGGGGCGCAGCTCTGGAAACGTGGCTCTGGAGAAGCCTGCAGGGGTCGCTGGGGAATGACACAAAGTTACTCTCCGGGCACCTAACGCCCCTCCCTGGGCAGGGCCCGGATCTAGGCAGGGCTGAGAGTGGGATTCGAACCCCGGTGCCCTGGCGTGGGACTCAGCCCCCTGCTGCGGCGGGCCGGGGGCTTGTCAACCAGCATCCCCCAGCCTGGCCTGTTCTCTCCTCCCAGGGGCCTGGACCCAGGAGTTCCAGCTGCTGCAGCCAGAGGGCGCCGTGTGGGTGTCACCGGGAGAGACTCTCACTCTGACCTGCTCGGTGACGGGGGTCGCTCCAGTAGGACCCACAAAGTGGTTCAAGGGCTCGGGCAGCGGCCGCCAGCTCGTTTATGCAGATAAAGGATCGTTCCCCCGGGTGACTCGGGCTGAGCTTATCTCTGACACAAACTTCACCATCCGCATCAGTGACACCCGCCCCGCGGACGCCGGGATCTATCACTGTGTGAAGTTTAGGAAGACGGGGACAGGACCCGATGTGGAGTTCAGATCCGGCGCTGGCACCACCGTGTCTGTGAGCGGTGAGTGCGAGCTCCCGTCCCAGCCCCACACCCCACCCCACCCCACCGGGGACTGGGACCAGGGCGGGGAACGACCCAGCTCAGCCCAGACACTAACCGGGGAGCGGCGCCTCCCCCCGAGACTGCAGCAAAGTGGGACCTGGGTTGAGATCTACACTGGTATTGGGGATTGGGCGGCTGTGGATTTTAGGGAGATGTGGGGAGAAGAGGGAGAAATTTCTGTTCTAGCCCCAGGGATCGCTGCCCCCCGATGAAAATGACCTGCCAGGTGCGTGGTGCGGGTTGACTGTCCGGGTGGGTGATTTGGGATGGGGGTCAGGTGTTAGGTTGATTCTTCTCACTCGGCCCCTCCAGAGAGAGCCGCTGGGAGCGGAGGGGAGGGAACCGGCTGTGACTCCTCACAGTCACCTACTTGGGGGAGTCGCTCCCGGCCCCAGGGGGTTTCTCCTCCCGTCCCGGGGGCCGGGGCGCAGCTCTGGAAACGCGGCTCTGGAGAAGCCTGCAGGGGTCGCTGTGGAACGACACAAAGTTACTCTCCGGGCACCTAACGCCCCTCCCTGGGCAGGGCCCGGATCTAGGCAGGGCTGAGAGCGGGATTCGAAACCTGCTGCCCTGGCGTGCGACTCGGCTCCGTGCTGCGGCGGGACGGGGGCTTGTCAACCAGTTGTCACCGGGGGTGGGGGAGTCCCGTTCCCACACCCCTCACTTCCTGGGATTCACAGTGATTCTTAGCCAGCCAGTAGATCAGAAGGTTTATTTGAGATGCCAGGCACACAATCCCACTTAGAGCTGTCAGTACAGACAGGCCCCCTTGGCCCGGCCCTTCTGGGGGGCAGGGAGATGAGACCCCGAATCCGGGCTCCCTCCTCTTCCCCAGCCAGCGTCTAACCCCTTTTCAAAAAACTCCAACGTCCGCCTGCCCTTTGTTCCCTTGCCAGCCCCAAGGTGTCAACTCCCCTCCCCCTCCATCTCAGGTTACAGCTCCAGGTTTCCAGGTCAGAGTAGTTTAGCCTCAGGAGTCATGTCCACCCTTCCCCCTACTTGTCAACCAGCATCCCCCAGCCTGGCCTGTTCTCTCCACCCAGAGGCCGGGGCCCAGGAGTTCCAGCTGCTGCAGCCAGAGGGCGCCGTGTGGGTGTCAGCGGGAGAGACTCTCACTCTGAATTGCTTTCAAACTGGGGTCGCTCCAGTAGGACCCGTGAAGTGGTTCAAGGGCTCGGGCAGCGGCCGCCAGCTCGTTTATGCAGATACAGGATCGCTCCCCCGGGTGACTCGGGCTGTGCCTGGCTCTGACACTGACTACACCATCCGCATCAGTGACACCCGCCCCGCGGACGCCGGGATCTATCACTGTGTGAAGTTTAGGAAGACGGGGACAGGACCCGATGTGGAGTTCAGATCCGGCGCTGGCACCACCGTGTCTGTGAGCGGTGAGTGCGAGCTCCCGTCCCAGCCCCACGCCCCTCCCCACCGGGGACTGGGACCAGGGCGGGGAACGACCCAGCTCAGCCCAGACACTAACCGGGGAACGGCGCCTCCCCCCTGAGACTGCAGCAAAGTGGGACCTGGGTTGAGACCTGCACCAGGGAGGGGGTGGGGCGGGGGCGGCTGTGGGTTTTAGGGAGATGTGGGGAGAAGGGGGGAAATTTCTATTCTAGCCCCAGGGATCGCTGCCCCCCGACGAAAACGAGCTGCCAGGTGCACCAGGGTGTGCGGTGGGGGGTGACTGGCGGGTGGGTCCATGGGGGGGTGTCAGGTGTTAGGTTGATTCTTCTCACCTGGCCCCTCCAGGAAGAGCTGCTGTAGCTGCTGGGGGGTGGGGTGGGGGTGGGGTTGGCTCTGCCGCCCTTCAGAGACTCCAGCCCAACCGGCTGGGACTCCTCACACTCGCCTACTCGGGGGAATCGCTCCCGGCCCAGGGGGTTTCTCCTCCTGTCCCAGTGCCCGGGACAGCCCCAGTGGGGGATGGGAAGCGAGGACCAGACAGGCTGGGGAAGCTGCACAGAGTTTGTGCTTCCTTAGCAGAACTGACCTGCAGCCGGACAGTCCTGGGGTGAATCTACTCGACCCCCCCATCCCCTATAGGGCTCTGGCTCTGGGCACAGAGCTCGGCTTCAGCCATGGAGTTACTGGGATGTTTTTCTTCCTTTCCTATGACGCTTCCCCATCCTCAGCAAGGACCTTCCTAATCTGCTCCCCGCCCCCAACACTTTCTATTGGCTCAGGGGCGGGGGCTCCCCTGATCTCAGGCTGTCCCTGTGGGGAAGCGAGTCCCATGGGGAGGAGGTGGGGGGAGGGCGGAGTGAGTGGATACAGCTGCCAGGCAGAGCTGGGCAAACTCTGCAGAGGCCATTTGCCAACCTGCTCTTCACAGCGAGGAACTCGCCAAGCCCCATGGAAGGCCAGTTTCCTCTGAGCCCGGTAAAGGTGCCCGTGAGCCAGGGCGGGAGAGCCAGGAACCAGCAGTTCTCTTGTCCGTGGGTGGTTCCTGTCCATTGGCTGATCTGATGTATTTACACTGCAGGACAGAGCCTGTTCTCCAGTCCCGCTCTCTGGATCGGGCTCTTCCTGGAGAAGGTGCTGTCGGCCGCCTTCCTCCTCTTTCTCTTCCTGAGAAGTAAAGAGTAACCAGGTAAATGTAGATTCTCTGGGAGTTACCCTGGTTCATTCCAAAGCAGCCAGAATGAACTGATTGTGATGCTGCAGCCCAGGAGCAGAGCGGGATGGGTTAAAGTCTGACAGGGAGTCAGTGTTGTGGGGTTGGGTGTCTCTGGGGCTGCTCACAGGATACAGACCCTCCCAGTCCAATGCCAGCCCAGATCACTAGTGACCAGTTGTTTTTTTCAGGGCCTCAGTCTAGTTCCTGAAGCCCAAATGGCCCCATCCCCAAGTGCCCATCTTCCTGGGCACTGCCTGCTGCTCTAACCGGCTATCAGAGACCCCCAGGATTGGGTACAAGTGGTGGATGAATTGCTCTGCCCCATAGCGTGGGTCCTGATGGCTCAGGGTGAGGTACATGGTGAGCTGGCGGGGCTGCCCAGGCCTTCCATCAGCGTCTGCGCTGCCATCACATAGAAGCCCCTTTGCTCCTCTCCTGCTCACACGCAGCCTCCTCTCCACACTCTCCCTCCATTTGGTAAATGGCTCCCGGGTTCTGCAGGGGCAGGTTCCCCGGGGGACACAGGACAAGGCCCCTGAGGAGCCCCGGAATCCCTGCCCCAAACAGCCAGGTGGGTCGGGAGAGCCCTGCAGGGGCCAGGGACACACAGGGGATCAGTTGCCCTTTATCTCATGTTAGGCGCATTGTCCCGGCCATGTCGCTGCTGGAAATCCTGCCCCAGGGTGTGCACCCCCAGAGCACGAGTCCCACGCCAGCCCGAGGTCTAGGCATTCCCCAGGCCCTGAGCCTCTCCTGAGCCAGGGCTGTACAGAGGGTCCCAGTCACCCATTTGTGGCTATGGACTGGATTCGTTAGTTCAAGAGCACCATGACTGCTCTTAACCAGCCTCCCCTGGCATTGCTGCCCAGGTCCCCAGATCTGTGCCCCAAAGAGACAAACCCCCAGCTCGTTCTATCCTGATCCTCAACCCAGAGCTGGTGACACCGTCCCTCGGGGACACCACAGTTACTGCCTGAATCCACTCCAGAATAATCCTCCTCTGGGCTTCCGAACACTCCTGCCCCAGTCCTGATCCCTGACCAGGAGGGTCCCCCCTCTTTCTAGAGAGGGGGGATTCAGGTGCCAGCTTGTCCCAGTGACTGGAGATTCAGGAGAGTCAGAGCCCCGAGTAAATCCCCCCTCGGTTAAATGACCAGTGTGAGATGCCGGCTCCCCGACACCCCCCAGCTCAGAGTGTGATGGGGCTGACATGGGGCGGGCTAGAGCAGTTTGCCCCTGGGGGCTCCTCCCTGGGCCAGGTTCATGCTGAGGGAAGGGTCATTGACTGACTCTCCTCATTCACCTCTTGGATTCTTTCCCTTTGCAGCCCCTGGGCCATTTCCCAGATCTCTCGCCCTGTCGCCACCTGCCAACTTCTCTGTCCGCAGCCTCTGTCCCCTCCGTGCCGGAAACGAGTCCCTAAATGGTGGAGCTGCAGTGACCCCTGCTGGCCAATCAGATGGAGCCCAGGCTTGATGGAGCGAAGGTTAAGGGGTGACCTGTATACAGTCTATAAGTCCCCACGCTGCCTGGGGAACAAATATTTCATCATGGGCTCATCCGTCTGGCACATAAAGGTCTGACACACGATCCAATGGCTAGAAGTTGAAGCCAGATAAATTCAGACTGGAAATTAGTGAGTAATTAACCAGTGGAACAATTCACCAAGTATCGTGGTAGATTCTCCGTCACTGACCGTTTTCATATCAAGACTGGATGTTTCTCTAAGGATCTGCTCTAGGGATTATCTAGGGGAGATTCTCTGGCCTGTGCTATAGAGCAGCTCAGACTGGAGGAGCACAGCGCTCCCTTCTGGCCTGGGAATTTAGGAATCTCTGAGGGACGTACCCACCCCTCGCTCCTGCCTGGTGATCAAAGAGCCCCCAGAAAGACTCCAGCCCTCTTCAGCCCATCCCTCTGCGCTGTCTGCACTGACCTTCGCTTCAGGGAGCACATCTGTGCAATGCGGGGGTGTGATGCCATTGGTTTGTGTGTAACACGCAGTGTGTCCGTGCGACCCGCTGGCCTCGGAGCAGCCCCTCAGAGTCCTGCGGGTTTGGCTGGAGGCTCAGACTCGTGCTCCCTGGGCTGCGGGCGCCGGGTGTTTTGCAGACGTGACCCTGTGAGCTGACTGGAGAGAAGTAGACCCCTGCTGTTACTGCTGGGTCTGGCCAATCACCGGAGTGGCCTGGAGAGGGTCCCTGAGGGCAGTGGGCAGGTCTGGATCCCATAGGTGCCCATGCTGGTCTGTGCTCTTGTACACCAGGGGAGGGAGGAACACAGACCATGTGTAGTGCTGGGTTGTGTCTTTTGTGCTGCTTTGGACTCTGTCTCTGCTCAGCTGTGAAGAGGCAGGAGACAGTTTTGTAGCAATTTCTGCTTGACAATAAATTGCTCTGGCAATGCTTGAACTCACCCGAGACGTGCAGAGTCCTTTGGCTGATCTGCCCTGAACCGGCCGGCTTGTCCCCCGGCAAGGAAAACATCCAGCTTTCTCTTTGTGGCTATGCTGGGGCAGTGGGGAGAGGAGACCTTCAGGGAGCATTTCCTGCCTTCCTACCTCATGAACTGGGACGGGTGGAAGTCCCAGATCTTGGAAGATGCTGGGATCCGAAGGCGCCTGTTCAGCTGTCCTGCAGGGCTCAAGAGCCTGGTACCAACCTCGGGGCAGACAGTGAGGAAGCCGGGCGCAAAGCCCGGTTTGGCTGTGAGTTGTAGACTTCGATTTCACCAACCAGTTCTAAAGTGTAAACTCCTCAGGCTCCAGAACAGCCTTCATATGGAGTCAGAGACAGCCCCCTTGGGCTCTCCGGTCTGTCTCTCCACCCAGGGAGGTACGCTTTTCTTTCCGACAGACAGTCCCTTGCACCAAAGATCACAGCAATATTCCTGTTACTCCCAGTCCCAAAGGATCTGACACTTACCCCAGGTCAGTTGCACTTTAGATCTCACACGAAAGACAATAGTTGTAGGCAATCCTCTAATGAACTATCTAAATATTTATTATCTAGGAAAAGGAAATGAGAGAGTTATTTACAAGGTTCAAGCAGGTAAACCCATCTACACACAAATGAGTTCCAACCTTAAGTTTCAAATACTAATTGAGGCCTCTATGTATAAACAATCTGTATATGTCCTTTAGGGCTAACCCAGGCTAAACACTGGGGATTTCTTGCTTATGCTTGAAAAACCTTGTCCTTGAGAATCTAAGCAGCACAGAGATGGAGTTCCTCCTTGTTAGGGCTTTTTATTCCTTCTCTCCTTCCACTGCAAGTTGCAAACTCAGCTGATGGGAGCAATTCACTTCTGTGTCTCCTCTTCACGAGTTGCAGCAGTCAACAAAGTCTTTTGCCATCTGATGGTCCACAGTAGTTCGTCTGGTGTTGGAGGACCTGCTTTGTCAGGCAGGACATAACAGCTGCTTTGGGAAACTAGCGTTTCACACTAGTTCATGCTACTCGCTGTGCGCTGATTTGCACAGCTACAGACGCTTCCATTAGAACATAAGAACAGCCCGACTGGATCAGATCAATGGTCCATCTAGCCCAGTGTCCTGTCTGCTGACAGTGGCCAATGCCATGTGCCCCCGAGGGAATGAACAGAACAGGGAATCCTCAAGTGACCCATCCCCTGTCACTCACTCAAAGCTTCTGACAAAAAGAGGCCCGGGACACCACCCCTGCCCATCCTGGCTAATAGCCATTGATGGACCGATCCTCCACGAACTTATCTAGTTCTTTTTTGAACCCTGTTATGCTCTTGGCCTTCACAACATCCTCTGGCAAGGAGTTCCACAGGTTGATTGTGCATTGTATGAAGAAATACTTCCCTTTATTTGTTTTAAACCTGCTTCCTATTAAATTTCGTGTGGTGACCCCTAGTTCTTGTGCTATGAAAAGGAGTAAATAACACTTCCTTATTTACTTTCTCTGCACCAGTCATGATATTATAGAACTCTATCCTATCCCCCCTTAGTCATCTATTCCCATTCCAATACACCTCTTTTGAGATGGGGCGACCACATCTGCATGCAGTATTCAAGGTGTGGGCATACAATGGATTTATAGAGACAATATTATATTTTCTCACTTATTATCTACCCCTTTCTTAATTATTCCCAGCATTCTGTTCGCTTTTTTGAGTTCCACTGCACATTGAGTGGATGTTTTCAGAGAACTGTCCACAATGACTCCAAGATCTCTTTCTTGAGTGGTAACAGCTAATTTAGCCCCATCATTTTATATGGATAGTTGGGATTATGTTTTCCAATGTGCATTACTTTGCATGTATCATCATTAAATTTCATCTGCCAATTCCTTGCCCAGTCACCCAGTTTTGAAAGATTCTTTTGTAGCTCTTCACAATCTGCCTGGGGCTTAACTATCTTTAGTCATTTTGCAACATCTGAAAATTTTGCCACTTCACTGTTTACCATTTTTTCCAGATCATTTATGAATATGTTGAATAGGACTGGGCCCAGGAAAGACCCCTAGGAGGCACCACTATTTCCTTCTCTCCAGTCTGAAAACTGACCATTTATTCCTACCCTTTGTTTCCTATCTTTTAACCAGTTACCAATCCATGAGAGCTTCCCTCTTATCCTATGGCAGCTTACTTTGCGTAAGAGCCTTTGGTGAGGGACCTTGTCAATGGCTTTCTGAAAAGCTAAGTACACTGTATCCACTGGATCCCCTTCGTCCACATGCTTGTTGATCCCCTGAAAGAATAATAGTAGATTGGTGAGTCATGATTTCCCTTTACAAAAACCATGTTGACTCTTCCTCAAGAAATTATGTTCATCTATATGTTTGACAATATTGTTCTTTATTAAAGTTTCAACCAGTTTGCCCAGTATTGAAGTCAGGCATACTGCCAATGATTGCCAGGATCACCTGTGGAGCCCTTTTTAAAAATTGGCATCACATTAGCTAACCTCCAGTCATCTAGTACAGAGGCTGATTTAAATGATAGGTTACAGATTCCAGTTAGTAGTTCTGCAATTTCACATTTGAGTTCCATCTGGTCCTGGGGACGTATTGCTGTTTAATTCATCATTTTGTTGCAAACCTCCTCTAATGACACCTCAATCTGGGTTAGTTCCTCAGATCTGTCACCTAAAAGGAATGGCTCAGGTTTGGGAATCTCCCTCACATCCTCAGCCGTGAAGACCAATGCAAAGAATTCATTTAGTTTCTCCACCGTGGCGTTATTGTCCTTGAGTTCCCCTTTAGCATCTCCATCGTCCAGCGGCCCCCCTGGTTGTTTAGCAGACTTCCTGCTTCTGATGTACTAAAAAAAAAATTGCTATTACTTTTTGAGTCTTTGGCTAATTGTTCCTCAAATTCTTTTTTGGCCTTCCTAATTGTATTTTTGCACTTCATTTACAAGTGTTTCTGCTTCTTTTCTCACTAGGATTTAACTTCCACATTTTAAAGGATGCCTTTTTGCCTCTCACTGCTTCTTTTACTTCCTTGTTTAGGCACAGTGGCTCTTTTTTTGGTTCTCTTACCATGTTTTTTAAATGTGGAGTACACCTTTAAGTTAAGCCTTTATTATGGTGTCTTTCTAAAGTTTCCACGCAGCTTGCAGGGATTTCACTTTTGGCACTATATCCTTTCATTTCTGTTCAACTAAGCACCTCATTTTTGTGTAATTCCCCTTTCTGAAATTAAACGCTACAGTGTTGGGCCGCTGTGGTGTTTTTCCCACCACAGGGATATTAAATGTAATTATTTAAAAAATTCATTCCAATGAGAATGCTCCAGTAATGCCGTACATTGTGGGATACAGCTGTTTTAAGTGAGATTAACATAGGCAACAAGTTACATGCTGTGAGGGAATAGAAATGCTCTCAATGGCTCCTCTGACTATTGTGTGAAGGTGTCCATACTCCCCTCTGATTCTTGACATACCTGAAGCTCTAACTTGACTCCAGGTGGCGGGAAGAGGTCACCTGACTTCCTTCCCGGGAAGGAGACAAAGGAAGCAGGGGAGGAGGTGGGGAGAAGTTTCAGTCTGGATCTGGCTGGGAGCAGGGAGTGAGCTAAAGGCCGGGGTGCCTGGCTCTCTGGCCCCCAAAATGGATCCAGCGGAGGGATCGCGTTCGCTCTCCCTACAAGGTCTGTCTTAGATCACCTGTCATCTAATAAACCTCTGTTTTACTGGCTGGCTGAGTCACGCCTGACTGTGGAGTTGGGGTGCAGGATCCACGGGCTTCCCCTGGGCAGGCTCGATGGGGGAAGCGCACGGAGGGGCAGAAGATGCTGAATGCTCTGAGGTCAGACCCAGGAAGGTGGAAGCTGTAACCTAGCTTTGAAGACAGGCTGTTTACGGAGAAGAAGCTTCCCCCCCGAAGTCCTGACTGGCTTTGTAGGGAGCAGGCCCAGGCCATCGCCCTGGGGACTCCGTGCCACATGCATTCAATAAAGTCTAAACAGGAAACTCGTTTGTATAAGTTGAATCCCTCCTGTAACACTAGTGACACCCAGGTGAGCCCACCTGGCTCCAGCTTGGGCTGTGTCAGGCGTCAGTAGAGCTACAGGGGGCTTAGCAGGAGCTGGCACTCGGTTTGGCAGTGACGCCCCCCCTCTGTGAGCAGCAGTGCCGCTCCCTCCCCCTGAGTGCAGTGTTTGTCATTGCACAAGGACATCGCGGCTCGTCTGTTCTCGCTGTTTGTTATTAGGGGTGTTAGTTAAGAAGCGTCCACATGCACTAGGTGGGTTTTGATGATGTATCCAGAAAATCTGGAGCCTTCCTGGAGCAGCCCAGGGTTTATCTGGCCCCTCTGCCGTTGGCGGGTTGAATCGTTCCCCTCCCTCCACCCTGCTCTGCCCTATTTACCCTCCTTTTGGAGAGGCCCTTTTCTGGAGCTCTTTTCCCACCATCCTCTATCATTTCTCACCCTGAAAACAAGAGTCACATTCAAGAGCCAGATCTGCCTCCCTGGCCACTCCCCGGGGGAGGGTGAAATCAGCCGGTGCCGGTGGGTTTGGCACAAGCAGTTGGGAGCTGAGCACCATGCGACCCAGCTCAGGGGCGGAACCGGGGATGCGCCCGTAGAGAGGGGGAGGCAGAGGTGAGGGGTAAGTGTGGATAGTGGGGGCACAATTTAAGGGTCTGGGGTCCTGCCGGGGGTTCAGGGCCGGCCCCCAGGAGACCAAGGAGTTTGGATTTCTAGAGCCACTTTGGACGTCCTGTTGTAGGATGCTCTGTGAGAGCAGCTGGAGACTGTTCCAGCAGAGAGCTGCTCCTCAGCCTCCAGCCCACTGGGACGGCAGCTTGGAAAGTCCCCGGTTGGCAGCATGAGACCTGTCAGGCTTCAGGACCCAGGGCAAAGGCTGCTGCAGCTGGTGCCAAGGGGACTCTGGGCAGGGAAGGGAGAGAGCTGCTGTGGCTGAATGGCTTTCTGGGGTAGGCAGGAGGGAGCGGAGAGCCCAGTGCCAGCTGTGTGCCAAGGGAGATGTGAGTTGGGCACCAAGAGCCAGCTGTGTATGGGGCCGGGGTGGGGGGTGGGAGGAACCATCTGTGTGCAGGGGGGGTGAGTGGGGCAGAGGCGCTGTGGACCCTGCCCAGAGCAGGTGCAAGCGCCGTGTCTCTGCAGCGTGGCGAGGGAGCCTGGCGCCCCACTGCCAAGCGCCCTGCCTGCCCAGGGGGAGCTCTGGGGTGGTTCTGCTGAGCCCAGGTCTTTGTGAGAAGGGGAGAAGTTGGCGGCGAGTCTCACAGAGCAGCCAGCCCCCAGCCTCTGCCCTGACCCCCAGCCTCTGCTCTGACCCCCAGCCTCTGCTCTGACCCCCAGCCTCTGCCCTGTGCCCGGGGGAGGGGTCAGGTGTCTCCTGCAGAGAAGTCAGACAAAGGCAATTTCAAGGTGGAAACGGAGGCCTTGAAGGACTCAGCGACTTCCCTGAGGTCACAGGTAATTGACCATCTCCTGGATCCCAGTCCAGTGCTTTTAGCACAGACCTTCTTTCTCCTCTCCTCCAAACTGGATCCCAACTAACTCCCAAAGCCAAACTCCAGCCTCAACCTAATCCAGATCCACCCTCTCCCTGCCCAGACCATCTCTAATGAACACAGATCAGGTGCCAGGAGAAGCCATGTGCCGTCCCCCCACCGAGCCACTGTGATGGAGTAGGAATGTCTTTAATGATTCTTCTGACTATTGTGTGGGGATGTCCATACCTAAGGCTGTAACTTGACCCCAGGTGCGGGGGGGAGCGGGTGTCAGCTGAAACTCTTGGAGGAATCACCTGACCTCCTGGCCCGGGGAAAGAGACAAAGGAAAAGCAGAGGAGGGGCTAGAGGGGGAGTTTGCGTCTGGATCTGGCTGGGAAGAGGCAGAGAGCTACAGGCAGGCTGCCTGGCTCTCTAGCCCCCAAAATGGACCCAGCAGTAGGGTGACCAGATCAGAAGAGTGAAATATCAGGACAAACCGGGTGAGGAGGGGTCAGGGAGACATGAGAGGAGGGCGGGGTACAAGCAGAGTGCGGGGCATGAGTGGGGGGGTGGAGCCCAACAAACATAGGTGCACAGCCCTGACCAGAGCCATGAAAGGGGGTACACAGCCCTAGGAAGCTGAAAGAGGCGTTGTAGAAACCACGGGGCCAGGGGTTAAATATACTATTATTTAATTATATATTTCATGAAAATAAATGAATAACCTTGTTCGATAAAAGGGCCCCCCCCCCGCAATAACTTGCTCATTCCTCCTTGCCTTGTTTAACTTCCTTATCTTGTTTAAATATGTTTTGCCTTGTTCCCCCTCCTGTTTTTTCTCTGCTTGATTGAGTAAACAGTTTGTGCAAGGTCGGCCTGAGATGATACAGGAGACATACCCAGTGTCTTTCCTTTGTCTGTCTTAAACCTATAAATACTGATGTGAGCGTCTAATAAAGCTGCCACCCGCCTCTGAAGATACTAGCCTGAGGGGTGTGTGTGCCCTTTGATCAAAGCTGCTTGGCCTCAGTGTGTTTCTTACATGGCCTCTGGCAGTTTCGAGCTATAGCCCAACTCCGCACTACCCGGGTGTTGGAACGGTGAGTAGGACAAGCTGCTTTTTACCTAACAACCTGATAGTGTTATATTGTTGTTGTTTTTATTTTGTGCCCTCCCCTCTCCCAGACACGCAGGGAAGACCTGACAGCCCTGCGTGACTTGGTTTACAAAAGGTGGGGGGTGGCACCCTACGAGTGACCCGAACTTCTGGGGGGAGAGCACGGCTTTTTCTCCTGGTGCGCGGGGAACGGCAGCGCCAAACTGCCTGTTCCTGCACCCGGATTCAATCTTTGGTCCCCGCCACACCGTGCGCCTACCATATAACCATGCCCCCCCGTTTACCAATTGCACTTTTGTACGGCTGCGCCTTGCATTGTTTTAAACTGTGCCTTGCGGGGGTTTTTCTGCGGCATGGCGGGGAAGATAGTGGCGGTGCTGGCTTTGTTGGTGGGCAGCTTTAAGGGCCCTCCCGCACCAGCACCCCCAACAGGCCCCCACTGGCTAGCACCCCAAAACACATAAACCTCCCTCTCTGCCAAGCCCTCCATCCCCACCTCCCAGACACTCTTCCCAACACACCCTGCCCCCTTCCCTGGCCACACTCACCAGCCCTACTGGGAGGTCTTTGGCTCCTAGGGTGAGAACAACAAGGGGAGTCTCCAGACTCTCCAGCCGAAAGCACTAGTTCTGTGGATCCCAGTGGCTGGGAAAAGTTCAGTGGGATCCGCCAGAGCCTGGAGCGGGGCTTGCAGTCAGGCAAGCATGCAAAGCCCCCCCACCCCAAGACCCAGAGGGACCTGCCAAGGGCTGAGGTAGGGAATCCCAGCCATGCTTACCTGGGGCTGTCTCAGGACGTATCCAGCAGGCAGATTCCTCTGGCTCCTGGGGTCAGGTCAGGACTGGGTTGGGGGGCGGCTGGGGCTGGGAAGAAGGGTCCGGGGCAGAAGCCGGGTTGCAGGGGTGTGTGTGGCTGGGGGCTCTCCGCCCCCTCTGCAAGCAGCAGCCCAGCCCCTGCACCATGCACCACGGCAGAGACCTCTCCTGCTGGGAGGGACCTGGCCCTTTAAAAGCTGCCTGGGGCAGTGGGGCGTGCAGCTGTGCTGCTGATGAGGTGAGAGGGGCAAGAACTGGGTGGCGGAGGAGGAAGGGGGATCTGTTTGCAGGTGCTGGCAGAGGGAGGGGCGGGGGCAGAGAGCCCCCGGCCACTCCCCGCCTCCAGTCCCTCTTCAGGGATCATCGGCCCCACCCACAGCCCCCCTGCCCCAGGCAGAGACAAAGTCAGGACAGGTCTCTCTCTGTTGGTGCATGCAGGGGAGGGGCTGCTTCCACAGGCGCCAGCAGAGAGAGACCTGTCCTGACTCTGTCTGTGCCTGGGGCAGGGGGCTGTGGGTGGGGCCGATAATCCCTGACGAGGGGCTGGAGCTGGGGGTGGGGGTGGCCGGGGGCTCTCTGCCTTCCCCCCCGTGGGCGCCTTCAAACAGAGCCCTCCTCCCTGCTCCGCCCCTGCAGCGTGCTCTGGTGCTGGCAGAGAGACTTGCCTGCCCTGACTCTGCCTGGGACAGGCAGGGGCGTGCTCCTGCCTGCAGGAAGTGACTCAGCTGCCCTGCCAGCCCGGAAGCAGTGGGGGTGAGTGACACAAGATCCCGAATATTGGGACAAAGAGGCGTCCCGACCAGATTTCGGTCGGCACTGTCCCGATTAAATCGGGACGTCGGGTCACCCTACCCAGCGGAGGGGTCACGTTCGTGTTCGCTGTACCTATAAGCTCTGGGTTAGATCATGCTCCTGTCATCTAATAAACCTCTGTTTCACTGGCTGGCTGAGAGTCACGTCTGACTGTGCAGTGGGGGTGCAGGATCCATGGGCTTCCCCAGAACCCTGCCTGGGCGGGCTTGGTGAGGGAAGCGCACGGAGGGGCAGAAGGTGCTGAATGCTCCGAGGTCAGACCCAGGAAGGTGGAAGCTGTGAAGCTCCTAGCCCTGGAGACAGGCTGTTCACAGAGAGGAAACTTCCCCTCAGAGTCCTGACTGGCTTCACAGGGAGCAATTCCAGAGCATCACGCCGGGGACTCCATGACAGCCGTGTATTGAAGGAGTCTCTCTGGTAGCAGTCACAGCCAGGGACTAGCTCCAGAACAGGGGTCTCCGGCTTTCAGACGTCTCTGTGGACAATGTTTCTGACCGTGCCATGGCTAGTAAGTGCTCTGCTTTGGTGTTTGGGAGGGAGATTTAAACACCGTCAGGGAATTCCCTTCCCAAAGAGCCGCTCTCTGCCAGGGCCCCTCTCTGCACACAGCAATACCCCAGCAGGGTTAGCATGGATGCTTAAGCACACGGCAGTCAAAGGGCTGGATTTCGTGAGGCTTCATGAGAGAACCCGGGTCACCAGCCGCTTCGCTGTGAGGAGTGAAATTAATGGTGTGAAGAAACAGTTGAGTCTGCAGAGAGGTGGAAGCAGGAACTGTCACTAACGCAACCCACTTCCTTCTGCATTAGGGGAAGGTCCGATCCTGAACCTCGGACTTCTCCGTATCTCTTCGGACAGCGGAGAGCTGGCAAAGGCAGCGGTGTTGAAAGGTCGCCCCGCTGACAACAAAATGGCTCCGTGGACCCCTGTGTGTGGACTGTCTCTTCCATGCCTGGTGCTGCTGCTTCTCCTGGAAACCCCTGGTGAGTGGAGAACAGGGACCCTGCCCAGGCGGGCACCAGCCGTCTCGTCTGCTTTCTTGCTGCTCGAAGAGAGGGAAATTCCAGATGCTCTAAAGGGAGGAATAAACCCTTGTGTATTTTATATCACAAGAGGAAACCTTCCTGCCCCAGTTTGTGATCAGCGTATGCTCTGGAGTGTGAGAACGGGTCACGGTGTTTAAACTGATCCCAGCTGGTGTCACTGCAGGGGCTGCTCTTCTTTTTATAAACGTCTGATCTTTTTGTAGAAATCTTACTGAGCAATTAGATTCAACAATATCCTGCAGCAGTGAATTCCACAGGTTACTTAGATGTGGGTTCAAATCTTTCTTTTTATC
>ML677360.1:27388605-27474074 GCA_007922305.1 Dermatemys mawii
CCCCCGGTCGACCCAACCCCCCCCCCGCCCATCCCGCCCGCGGTCCCGGCTCCTGCGCTCTCGCTGTTAGACCGGCCCCGCTCCCCTTGTTACCTACTCCGGCGCCCCGCCCCCCCCCCCCCCCCCCCCCCCCCACTCCCCCGGCCTGTTCTCCCGGGCGCTGCACACCCTGGAGTGGCCCCTCGCTCCTCTGTGCAAACCCGTCACCGAGACCGTGTCCTCTGCAGGCCGGTGGGAGGTGGGCGCCTCTCTTTCGCTGTGGCTTCAGTTAGTCCCCAGATCGCCTGTAAATCCCAACAGGCCTCTGTTGTGTGACAGAAACCGAGTCTCTGTCCTCCCTTCACATTTCTCTAGTACGTCACTTCACCCAGAAATCGCAACGCTCCTTACTAGAATTAATTAAACCTCACAGAACCATTGAGATAAGTATTCCCCACATAGGGAAACAGAGGCACAGTAGCGAAGTGACTTGTCCAACCAGGTTCACACAGTGATAGAGCCAAGAGTTTTGACTCACAGCATTGTGCAGTAATGTCCCCTCCGCACCCATCTGTTATACTTAATATGCATTGAAACTCTACACTAGCACATTTAATTGAGGGCTTGTGTGTGATTGCAAATTTACTGAAATAGCTTTTCTGTAACAATTATTTGTATATAAGCCCCCATGAAGATTCTCTTATTATGGAATAACATTTAGCTAAATCTATTTTTAGAAGTAGATTAAGCCACATCAGAAACAAGCAGTTTTATTCTGGAATAAGAGTATCCACACAAGGAGTTATGGCTCTTCTGGACTATCAGTACATTTCTGAGTGTAGGCAACGCCCAATATGGCAGTAAAAAACTGGAAGCTGCTTGGTGAGCCTTGTCTGTGCTAAGACCCCTGAAGGTGGAAACTGTTTTGTAAAATTCCTTAGAGTAGATGTGGTTTAAGCGATTGGGAGTGACACAATTTCTAAGTGAATGCAGCATTTTAATCTTTTTAATAGATATAGATCTGACATCTTGCTGTCTGCAGTGATGTACTAGGTGATTAGTCTTATTCTTAAAAGCTGCTGTAATTCTGTCCTTTCAGATTGCTCTAGCTAGTTTCTATGAGGATGGGGGTGATGAAGACATTGTGACGCTTCCTCAGCCAACCGGCAGCTCTGTGTCCAGAGGCACTGCACCTAGGTGAGGAGAAACTTTCCAAGTGATACGGGTCTGTTCGTTAAGCAGTTATACATGTGAGAGTGGAAGCCACTATCGAAGTACGATACTATGCCCATCACATCGGTGTATGACAGTTATCAGAGAAGACATCCATGAATTCTGTTCAGCTTTATTTTATAAATTTTATTAGCCTTTATGAAAACCCCAGCAGTGTTTTATTCTTCTAGCTTGGATGTGATTGCATATCTTATCCAAAGAACTGTGTAGAACGATTTTACCTCATTGTTCGAGAAGAATGGATTATTCTATTTTAGTTTGCTTTGGGGCCAGAGGATAACTCAGCAGATTGAGCTAAACGTTTTCTGTAATACAGATGAGATCTCCACAATACTATAATTCTCTAGAATAGTTTGTAATTCTATACATCGCCTATCTGAGGATGTCAAGGCACTTTACAAGCTTAAATGAATTTGGCCTCATTCTGTCCCTGCAAAATAGGAAAATATTATCCCATTTTACAGATGAGAGATTTGAAGCACGAGAGTTATCATCTGATTGGTTAGTTGTCTGTGTGAAATGAATCTGATTGTCTAAGTGCAGATTCTAGTGGATAAGTGTCCACATCTCAAAAAAAAAAATTGCCATTTCAGTTAACATCCTAGTAGGTAGCTCAATAGAAACACAGAGAATCAATAGACATGTAACTAGAACTCCTTTCATCTTTAACAGAGACTCCCTAGAACAGGGCTGCATAAGATACCTTGCATTTTTGGGGATTTTGCCATAACGATTCTGTGGATAAATAAAGATTCCTAAATCCAGTATATCTGCAGGGAAATGACTGAAAATTTGTTACCTTTGTTGTGTTCGTGACCCCTTTTCAAGCATTGTGCATACATCCACCTGGTATTTGTACATGTGACTGGGAGAGGCTGAGATACTTGAAGACTGATTCACCACCCTTACACCAGTGCTCTAATGGAGTGATGAATCAGGTCCCTAGGGTTGGAAGAGACCCAGATTAACCCACTGTATAAGTGCAGACATTCTTCTGCTCCAGCTTCCTTCAATCCAAGTTCCTTTTTTCCTCTTGTACAGAAACCTCTCAGATCTTTCTTTATATATCATAAAGACACAAAAGGCACAAACCTATTTATTTCTAGTGATCTCTTAGATGTGTTTAGACTATTCTAAGAGTGTATGTTGTTGATTTTTAGTGGAGGTCGGGGAGGGAACTAAGTATAAGATATCAGGATATTCTCCCTTATTTTGACAATAGTTCCCAAGAGGGAAAGAGCAGATAGGCTTTGCTAAATGGTTAATGCGAAGAGCAGTAGTACCTGTCCCCTCTGAGCTGCCATTTGATCACTGTATAGAGGGTATTTAATTAGTGCAAGAACTGAAGTTCAGTGGAAATAAATGCTGTTTAACCCAGACACACAGTAGAGGACAAAAGCACAACATAACGGCCACTTTCCTTCTTGTATAGTTCACATCATGGCTGATATAGATCTATCTCTTTGGGGAACGTGTGCTCATTTGGTTTTCTTTTTACAGTGACCACCGGGTGACATCATTCAGAGACCTTGTTCATGCTCAAGAAGATGATGATGAAGAGGAAGAGGGACAACGGTCAGTCTCTGTTAAATATGTAAATCGTATGGTCTTTTGTCTTGTGGGAGACTGTGGAACTGTGCAGAACTTTATTTAAATCTGTATTTTGACCACTGCTGAAGAGTCTCATGTTTTCATGCTCACTGAGACTTATTCTGAAATGCTAGTCAATGGGAATGGTTTCTGCAAGGCCAGGCTTAGCACTGTTTGTAGAAATTTTCTGTACTTTTGTTAAAAAAAGAGATGTAATAGAGGACTAAATGTCAGAGGGTGGAGCAGGAATGGAAAATTACAGTAGGGTCATAGGAGCAACAAGAAGGGTAGCAATGGGGTAGCTTCTCAACAGCTTAGATGTCTATGTACACAAATGGAAGGAATATGGGGAGTAAACAGGAAGAACTGGAAGTATTAGTCCGTAAGCTAAATTATGACCTAATTGGCATCACAGAGACTTGATGGTATAGCGGGGTTATGACTTGTTCAGGAAAGATAGGCCAGGGAGGAGGAGTATTTACTCTTGTTCTGAGGTCCAAAGGAGGTGAGAGTCTGGCCAGTTGAAAGTCTCTGGATGGAGTTAAAAGGAGGAGGTCGGGGGTGTGTGTGTGTGAGATATGGGAGGTGATGTGGTCTACTATAGACTAACAAATCAGGAGGAAGAAGTGGATAAGGCCTTTCAAGAACAAATAACAGAAATATGCAAAACACAAGTAGTAATGGGGACCTGTAACTACCCAGATATCTGTTGGAAAAATAATACCCACTGCTATTTTCAGCCCTATTGTATGTTCTGGCTTGGGCTGGCGCCTAGACTCAGAAACCCACATGACATTCTGGTAAGCAACCTAGGAGATGTGGCCTAGATTAAATTATTATAGGATGGGTGCACAACAAATTAAAAGACTGTACTCAGAAAAGTAGTTATCAGTGGTTCACTGTCAAACTGGGAGGGCATATCTGGTGAGGTTTGCAGGGTCAGTCCTGGGTCTGATATTAGTCAGTATTTTCATTAATGACTTAGATAATGAATTGGAGAATATGCTTATAAAATTTGCAGATGACACCAAGATGGGGGAGGGGTTGCTAGCACTTTGAAAGATATGATTAGAATTCAAAATGACCATGACAAATTGGAGAATTGGTCTGGGATCAACAAGATGAAGTTTAATAAAGATAAGTGCAAAATACTGCACATAGTGAGAGAAAATCAAATGCACAACTACAAAATGGGAGATAACTGGCTAGGAAGTAGTACTGCTGAAAGGAATCTAGGGGTTATAGTGGATCACAAATTGAACGAGTCAACAATATGAGTCTGCAGTTGCTAAAAAGGATAATATTCTGGGGTGTATTAACAGGAATGTTAAAAAGACACAGGCGGTAATTGTCCCCCTGTACACAGCACTGGTGAGGCCTCAGCTGGAATATTGTGTCCAGTTCTGGGCACTGCACTTTAGGAAAGATGTGGACAAATTGGAGAAAATCCAAAGGAGAGCAACAAAAATGATGAAAAGTTTAGAAAACCTGACCTGTCAAGAAAGGTTAAAAAACTGGGCATGTTTAGTCTTAAGAAAAGAAGATTGAGAGGGGATTTGATAAATTTTCCAGCATGTTAAGGGCCGTTATAAAGAGGATACTGATGAGTTGCTCTCCATGTCCACTGAAGGTAGGAGAAGAAGTAAACCACTAAATCTGCAGCAAGGGAGATTTAGGTTAGATATTAGGAAAAAAATTCTAACTATAAGGATACTTAAGCACTGGAATAGTCTTCCAAGGGAGGTTGTGGAATCCCTGTCATTGCAGGACTTTAAGAATGAGTTAAACAAACACCCTGTCAGGGATGGTCTCAGTTTACTTGATGCACAGGGTGCTGGACTGGATGATCTCTCAAGGTCCCTTCCAGCCCTATGTTTCTCTGATTCTATAAGTAGTTTACAGGTGACATGCAAAGTAAATTGAATGAAGCCATCCCTGTGAGGTGGTCAAATATATAAACACTCTACTGATGGGTAAATTAAAGCACAGATCAGTTCAGTGATTTAAATTGGTGGTGTATGTGTTAGTAGAATCCAGGAGTACAGATAACAAGTCCCATTAGACTAGATTCTCTCCTTTCCCACCCACCCCCCCACCCCCATTTGTGAAATTTGAGAGCTTTAAGGCTAGAAGATTACTTGATTGTCACTAGCTAATACACAGCTTTTCAAACTCTCTTACAGAGGAGGCTGCTGAGTCTGATAGAGACTCATTTCGTGGTTTTCTGTTCACATCAGTTACAGTGATTGGCCACAGTAGATGAACACTTCCCAGTAAGTTGTATGACTAAAGAAAAGAAAGTGAGAATAACCAACTGTGCCAGAGCAAAACCTGTTTGTGTGGGCAGCCACATCCTGGACCTGCCACTCAGTCTGATCCTGTAGTCTCCTGGGGCTTCTCACATCCATGTCCTGGCAAATCATTTGTCCAAGTAACTAACCTCAAGTCCCTAGGTAATAAATGTGTGTTCTGTTCAGGTTTTATGCTGGAGGCTCAGAGAGAAGTGGGCAGCAGATCGTTGGCCCTCCAAGGAAGAAAAGCCCCAATGAGCTGGTGGAGGATCTGTTCAAAGGAGCTAAGGAGCATGGAGCGGTGGCTGTGGATCGGCCGGCTATGAGCCCCGGCGAGAGCAGCAGACCAAAAGTGAGGAATGCTGGGGTCTTCCTTCCTTTCCTTATTTAAATCTGTTTTTAATGAAGTTGTTCTCCCTTCACCAGCTCAGTGACAGCTGTTCTACATTGGTGAGTGCTGGGATTATCTTGTGAGGACAGCTGTATCCAAACCCCTCTATTAGAGCTGATCTAATGGCAAGAAAAGCTAATTCAGGGTGTCTGATTAATTGGTTAACAAGTTGGCCACTACAGCTTTGATATGTGTTATGTAGCTTAACCATATTGCTGGTACAGTGAAGCCTGTGTTTACTTGTGGTGGTGGTCGTGAAGGGGAAGCAAGCATTGACTGGGTGCTTATCAATCTGTAATCCCTTCTGCATGCCTCTTTCTCTTATAGCCATTTGCAGGGGGAGGGTACCGCCTTGGAGCTGCTCCAGAGGAGGAGTCGGCCTATGTATCAGGAGAGAGGAGGCAGCATTCTGGTCAGGATGTGAGTAGCTCTCACCCTTCAACTTTGCAATGATCATCCTTAGGGGATTATTTGATTTAGCTACAAAGCATCTTTTTTCCCTCTTAATGAGCCCAGAGAAGGAAATGGACATAGAAGGCTGAGGTACAGTAAGCCTAGCTTTGGTAAATTCTTAGACCAGAGAGTGCTCTTTGCTCCACGTGTAGATTTAATGAATAATCAAGTGTTCTGTAGGCAGTGTTCTGCTGAAGTGTTAATTAAAAACCTGGAAGCTCCTCATAAGCTCAAGGACTTTTTCTCAACATCTCTAGCTGTGAAATTAATGCTCCTGAAAGGTGGTATATAAAGCACTGGAGAATGAAATTCCCTGTATCCCCAGAGGAGGCACAGTAGCAGTTCAGGCTTCTCTCCTCTGCTTGACAAGTGTGTTGCATTGTGAGCTTGGAGGGGCTGCCTCCAGGGTGGGCGTGGGGCTCAGTCCCCCTGTCCCATGCACTCTTTGGCTTTTTAACCAGACCTGCCCAAAAGAGAATGATCTGTTATGGTGGCTTTGTGTTATGGAGTGACATCACTGAGCAGCCAGCAGATGGGGTTTTTTTTCTTTTGTCTGTGTTGGCTCAGAGGAGTCCCCACTGGAGGAGTCCTCAACATCTCATCCTCTATTTGAAATTACCCAGATGTTCAGGCTTTTCACTTCCAGTTGCTGCTGTGATTTGTTAAGACACTGGAGAGGAACTCACTTTTCTGCTTGGGGTGGTTGCAGGTACATATTGTACTGAAGCTGTGGAAGAGTGGATTCAGCCTGGACAATGGGGAGCTGAGGAGCTACCAAGACCCATCCAACGCCCAGTTTCTGGAATCTATCCGCAGAGGGTATGCAGCATGAGAGTTGGGGGAACCTCCGTTGGGGTGTGTCTGAGGAGGAAGAGCCTGTATGCTACAATAGAGGAATGTGGGAAATCTAGCATGCTGGGAATCAGAACTTCATATAAATAGCTCATTTCATCTGAAGCATTCTCATTAGTTTCTTAACGTGGTAGCAATGGGGTGGGTAAAATACAGTGGCTGCCTTTATATCAGATATTTAGCTGTGGAAGCAGCCCCATCCCATGAAGGGATGAGAGACTTTGAGGATTAGAAGCAAGGGAACAGTCTCTTCCATATGTGGGATGCAGACTCCTGAGGATTACAAAAGGCAGGTTATCCTAAGCACAAGCTAGTGTGAGAAACCTTTCATGTGTGTTGGGTCCTGGGAAAGTGAGTCCTCCTCAAATCCTGCTTAGCTGATGAGATGATGACTAAAGGATACTTTGATTCCTGGGGACAGGAGGGAAGGTCTCTGATAGCCTATGATGGGGACTGGCATTTGTGGTGACAGTTTCCTGGGCAGTGTAAAGAGGAAGCAGGCATTATTTGGGAGCATGTTTTGTGATCTCTTCTGCATGCCTGTCTCTTTTGTACCCTTTGACAGAGGGTAGAGCACCATGTGGAGCCGCCCCGAAAGAGGAGCCCACCTATGTGTCGGGAGACAGCAGAAGGTAGTTTCCAGCTCTTTATGTATGGATTTATTACAGTGCACATTCTTCTTGCTTCCAGGGAAGTCCCAGCAGAGCTCCGTAGGTTAGCACGCGGTGGACAAGTGAACTTGGATATGGAGGACCACCGTGACGAAGATTTTGTGAAATCCAAAGGTGCCTTCAGGGCTTTCACTGGAGAGGGGCAGAAACTGGGCAGGTGAGAAGACAGTGGTACTGATTTGATATCTGCTGCCATAGCCCATCTGAGCTCTCATGGTTTCTTTATTTAACAAAATAGCAGTTGATTTGGCTCCATGTTAGGATGAAGGAATAGGAGGCATTTTATAAGCAAGATTAAAAGCATTTAATGTTGTAGGTGTTTTTAACAAATATGAAGGAGTGGCTTTAACTCTATGCTGTTAGTCCCTATTGCAAACTCCTGTGAATCAGTTGCAAAATGGCATTGATGACAGATGTAAAGTGTGATACAGAGGTCAGAGCACAGGTCTCTGAGCCAGGAACATGAGTTTGATTCCTAGCTCTGACCCTGATTCTGTGGCCTAGGTCAAATCAGTTAATCTTTGTTTCCTCATGTGTAAAAAGAGGATAACATGTCCGCTCTGCAGAGCGGCAGTGGTGGTTAATCATTCAATGTTTGTAAATGCTAAATATTGTGTGTGATGTGCACCCTCCTTAGCAGTTACGGTGAAGAGATCAATCCGAAGCAAGGAGATGGGGAGGTAGTAGGGACCACGAATAGATGCCTGGAAGCATGGGAATGTCTAGGTGAGGCTGCGTGGGGGTTGGATTGGAAGACATCAGAGGTTGTATAATCTGTCGGCTCTGAGAGGTTGGTTTGGAGATAGATAAGTGTCCAAGGGTCCCTGACGTGCCACCGGTTGGTTCCTGTTCTCATTGCTAATATGTTTGCATCTGTGCCTCTTTTATGGGAAGCCTGATTCCTGGGCCCGGAAAGAGGTGGTTTATAAAACCTGTCCTCCATGTTATCTCCTCTTAGCACTGCCCCCCAGGTGATGGGCACCAGCTCTCCAGCACAGCAGGCAGAGAACGAAGCCAAAGCCAGTTCTTCTATCACCATTGATGAGTCGGAGCCCACCACCAACATCCAGATCCGGCTCGCTGATGGCGGGCGATTGGTCCAGAAATTTAACCACAGCCACAGGTACAAGGGCCGCTGGAAACGCAGGTTACTAGCTGGGAAGGCCTGAGTGACACTGCAAACTGTACACAGCTGGAGCAGATGTTTAAATCCTGGCTAGCCCGCTAAAGGGAGCTCTGGTGATCCTTCTGTATAGGTGAACAGGAGCAGAATTACTGTGGGGTTTGGCAGATGTTAAATATTGGTGGGATAGGGTTTGTTTTCCTAACAATGACAGCTGTTGAACTGGTGATCTGTCATTTGAACACTTCACTATTATCAGTGCAGCTCTCTGTAGCGCCAACTAAATTATCCCAAGGTCTTTGGACATCTTCACATAAATAAGGAACTTAGCTCAGTTGACTTCTTCTGACCCTGAATACAAACTTGTTTGCTTAGCCACTCTCTTTGCTGCAGATAGCTTGAGACAGGAGGTTCCTCTTTAAAACAGGTTCAGCGGGAGGAGGAAAATTAATTCAGTGGAGTCCATTGCTCAGTAGGACTTAAGCACCTGACTTCTGTGCTGAAGTCCTGCTCTGCCAACCTGTCTTGGAGAACACAGCTGGTCACCCATACTTTTCTCCAGTTCTTATAGGAGAATTGAACCACATCTCTGCTCAAACAGGAGAGACTGGAAGACAAATCATTTTTCCAGGCCTCCTTGTTATGCACAATGGTATCATGCCCTCTAAAGGTTCAGATAATCTGGGGTCTGCTGCACTTACCCAGAATGCTGCTCACCTGCCCATCCAGCAGTTTATAAATTACATAGCACCTTTCGTCCTGACGGGATCCCAAAGCATTTTACAAACCATATACAGAGGAATCTCTTGATTCACCAATGTGCCCAGACACCTGTGATCTGCGGGTATTAAAAACTTACTAGTACAGTTACCAACCACTACACGTGTTTAAGTCAGGACGTTACAAAGACTATCTAGTTGTGACCACAGCTTATGCTCAAAGGTTTTAGGAGGAAAACCATTTCCTGTATTATTTCGGGGACTCGTGTCTGTATAGATGTGCAACCAAAAATGAAAAGTCACCTTTAAAAGTAAACAGATTTCACATATGAGCTAATGTGGCCTCTGCCGTTTGCTCACAGTGACATTGCAGAGGCTTACGTCTTTGGGAAGAGAGGTGAGGTTAGTCTTTTTCCCACACATTTGTGCAGTAAATGAAATAACAAGGTCACCATTGTGTGTTTGATCCCCTTGGACAGCATCCGTGACATCCGGCTCTTCATAGTAGATGCCCGGCCAGCAATGGCTGCTACCAGCTTTGTCCTCATGACCACCTTCCCGAATAAAGAGCTGTCTGACGAGGACCAAACCCTGAAGGAAGCCAACCTGCTCAATGCCGTCATCGTCCAGCGATTAATATAACGGAGCCCATCTCTCTTCGCTCGTCTACCTGCTGCGCGCATGCGTCGTTTTGTCCGATATGCGCACCTGCGCCATGCAGCACAGTGTCACATCTACCCGTAGCTCTGGGTTCTTAGGTCTTGGTTGGACTTTTTTCTCATTAGTTGCATTTCCCATGTTTTTGTGATGATCAGTGGACTTTAAAATAAATAAACCAAACAAACCCATTTTGAAAGGGGCTGCAGCCTATTGTGCCAGAAATTCTCCATCTGGAGTTGCCACCGTTGCTTTATGGCTCACGTTACTGACTGCAGAGGAGAAGGGAGGTCTGGTGAAAGGGAGCTCAAAGGAAGCTGTTTCCGTTCATCCTGGGGAAGAACGATTTATAGCAACCCATTACACTTCACTCCTCCCAGGCCTTATGCAAAACCCTTCCTTTGTTTCTCTGTGTTAAATAAAAACCACCCCAGAAATGGGTGATCTGATTGACATTGCTGTAACACCAGCACTAGCCGATGGATCCATGGGAAGCCAATATTCTCTTGTACTGTCTGTGGGTTAAAGCTTAGATTTGCATGTCGAGGCGTAAGGTTAATACTTTTCTCATCCTTTTTCAGAAGTAAAGTTCTGATTTCCCCCTGCCCCTACTGCAAAGTTCTGATATTCCTCGCAGGAGAGCCCTGCAGCGGGGCTGGAGTCCTACGGGACCCACCACCATACTAGCGGGAGCAGGATTAAAAAACAGTCCTGTGCAGGGTTCTACCTCTCATCCTGGTCTCTTGTTTTCCCCTCTCCATCCATTAAGCGAGGCTGGCTGGCTGCAGTTTTGCCTTGCTGTGTGCTGGGCTGCTTCCTGGCTTTGGGAAGTGTAGCCTGCTCCTCGGTTTCCCCTCCAAGAGGGCAGGATGCTGGATCTGCTGTGGAAACGAATGGAAGTGAAAAGAGATAAGGACGGGTTCCCTTTATCTTAATGGAAAGTGGAGAGTTTTGGTAAGGAATTTTAAAAATGAATTGTTGGGATGGTGGGAATGGCCAGGGTATAAGTTAAGGCTGTGGGGAAGAGATTAACCCTTTCATTTACTTTCTCACATTTGTGGAGGACAAATATAGCTGCACACTTGGAGTCTTCTCCCCTTTGTCCGTTTCATTGTTTGCATTTGGGGTTCAGTTCTTAAGCCAAGCGGCGCGCATGCAGGTTTGCCACCTAGTGCACCTCCCGTCTGACTCGGTGCTCTGGACTTATCCCGTGAGCCATCGGCTTTGTGACAGCAGCTAATTAGATGCTACGCCGAGACCAGGAGTATCACTTTGCTGCAAGTATCTGAATTGTGACCACATGAGGAGTTAGCACGTGCACCCCATTTTCCAGGCTTAGCGACGCTTGAGCTCAGAGCTCGAGCACTGGAACTCTACCTCCCCTGATGCTTCACTGTTTTCTGTTCCTCCGTTTTGGTACTTGCAATGAGCAGAGAACAAACACTAAGCCTGCCTATGCCAGGGAGGGGTGAGCAGGTTCCACAAGCTCAGCTTGAGAAACTTGCTTTGCTAAGTGCATCAAGTGAAACAGAGGCAGAGGAGTGGACAGCAGAGCTTAGCAAGGGCATTTTTCAGCACTTCCTCTCCTGGGGGTGGAATGAACTAGCATTTTTCATGATTAAACGGATACACCATGTACGTAACGGCAAACGTTGTAAGTTATTGTGAAAGTGACCATTAAAAAATAGGAAAATGTCTTCAGACCCTTTCTAATGTGACGCGTGAAACTGTCCACACTTGTTGAGGAACAGCTGGCATCTGCTTTTGCGCTTTGGGTGTGTGTTGCTAGCAGGTTTGCTCTACAGAACAATCTTCCGCTAATTTGGCATTAATATCTAGCCAGGATTTGCTGTTCCACTGACAGTGAGCCCCTCTGAGTTATGGAATTGGCGTTTTTCACGGATTGTTTAATGCCGTAAGTGGTGATGTGTTGTATTTTAGGATTAGGCGTCTAGGTGATCAGCACTAAAAAGAGCACAAAGGCGGATTTTCCCCGCAGCCAGTGTAAAGCCAGAGCTACCTCATTCGCCAGGACGTTTGTTTCAAAGCGATTTGTCAGAGGAGAACGTGGATCTCACAATGAACCCGGCTTCTGCTGGTGTAATGCCACCAAATGGCAGCTCGCCTCATCTCGCCCTCTGGCACGAGTGCTGCACGTGGCTAATTTCATATGCAGAGGGCGTAACTGCCTGAGCAGAGCTAGAGGAGTTGAGTAAAGGAAGAGCCCGGGAAGATAAATCACCCGTTTCCCCTGCAACTGGAAAGCTGAGGCAGGAGGCATTTTTGTCTCTGGCTGGGTGTGCCATAATGCATGCAGGGCTATGAAATGCATGGCAGCAAGTCGGTGTGAGTCAAATTAGGTTGCTTCAGACTGGGGTTGTGATTGGTCTGGTTGTGCTGGACAACTGAAATAGTTTTGTAGCCTGGTTTCTATGGCAACCCTTGAAATCCCATGTGCTGTGCTGGTTTCCTTAGCTGGGGAAGGTGGGTGGGAGGGGAAACGGGGTTGAGGGGGTTGATTTCAAACACCGTTCCCCTGAGCAACTTTTCCATTATGAAAATTGTCTGACCTCTCCAAACCAGAGGGTGGCACTGCTGCCAAGCAGCTCTGACATTGAACTGCCCACGAGCTTTCAGCTCTTGCTATCTGAGGAGCTTTGCAAGGCTTAACTCTCTATCACACACAATTGTGAAGCCTAGTTTAATATCCTCCCTTGGTGCCTTGCTCTGCTAATTCTCCTTCCCTGCAGTCCTCATCTCGTGGTAGCTTTGGTTATGTCTGCAGCATCTCACACCGTGGGGCTAAGTCAGGGGTGGGCAAACTGCGGCCCATATACGGCCCGCCGGCCATTTCTGTCCGTCCCGCGAGCTCGGCTGGGGCCAGGCCTAGTGCTGCCCGCCCCGGGGCTGGGGCACCGGCAGCGCTGCAGGGTCCTGCGCTCCTGGACCAGGGCGGCGGCAGCACCGTCAGCCAGGAAGCCCCGTGCTCCCGGGCCGGGGTAGCGCCGCGGCACCCCGCACTCCGCGGACGGGGGCAGCGCCACGAGGCCCCGTGCTCCCGGGCCGGGGCACCGGCAGCACTGCCAGCCACGGGGCCCCATGCTACTGGCCGGCTCCAGCGCCACCACCAGCTGCGGGGCCCCGCACCCGCCTGAGCAGGGTAAGTGAGGAGGGATCTTAGGGGGGAAAGGGAGGGCTTAGGTGGTTGGGTTCCCGGGAGTGGTGGTTAGGGTGGGGGATCTCGGGAGAGGACAGTCAGGGAACAAAGAGCAGGGGGGCTTAGATAAGGGGTGAGGTCCCGGGGTGGTGGTTAGGGGTGGGATGGAGTCTTGGGAGAGTGCAGTCAGGGAACAAAGAGCAGGGCTGCTTAGATAGGGGGTTGGGTCCTGGGAGGTGCAGTTACAGTGAGGGGGTCTTCAGAGCGGGCGATCAGGGAAGAAGGAACGGGGGGAGTTGATGGATCGGGTGTTCTGGCAGGGGCAGTCAGTGGGCGGATAGGGGGCGGGGCCAGGCTACCCGGCCCTCCGGACAATTTTAAAACCCAATATGGCCCTCGGGCCAAAATGTTTGCCCACCCCTGGGCTAAGTAGAGTTTGCCTGAGCAGAGCAGTGCAAATGTTGTTAGCCTGGATATAGCTCTTCTATAACTATTGACACAGCTGGGCTCATAGAGTTGCCTGGCTGTCCAGTACGTGGGATCTGCCTGATCGAATCTTGTCTTCTTCGATAGATCATATTAATAATAGACAACAGAAAATGAGTGAGGCTTATTGCCAGAGACAAAGTTAAAAATACAGCAGAATGGACGAAAGTAGAAGATGAAACTGGGCTGGAAAGTGCACCACAGTTCTCACAAGTGGGATGACGAGTTGCTATTTTTAACCTATTGTTGCAGGCCTTGCATGCTTCACTCAGAACTACTCCCTGCAGGGGAGAGAGGGATTCTCACCTCTGCAACTCCTACTGCTGGGAGGTCTGTTGGTTAACAGTCAGCTTTCTGAGGGTAAAAATGCCTTTTTCCTGCACTCCCAGGTAGATTCAGTGGGCTGAGGTGGTTCATGTTCTGCTGTTTTTCTGTGTGGGAAGCTAATCTGTGCCACACTTGATAAAACCAATGGAGAGTCAGACTCATGCTTTTTCTTTTCTTTTCCTTTTTTAAAGTGCCTTTTCTTTTTCAATGTGGCACTTGATTTTTACTTAAGTATTATCAAAGCAGCCGGTTTCCTCACTCCCTGCTTCCAAGCAGAGTTCTGCCTGCCTTCCTCATGCTTTATAATGCACCCTGGCAAAAACTCACTTTCTCATGTTAGAATTTACACCCCTTGATTTCTGCCTAGGTTTTTTGTGTGTAGGTTTATGTGAGAGACCTCTTCACAGGTTGTCTGAGCTTTATTTGTAAGGAGTAAACCCAGCTCTGTGTGTGTGTGAGAGAGAGTAGTAGTGGAGAGGGGATGGCTCAGAGTTTAATAACTTAGATGGTTCTGTTTGATGTTGGCAGTCGTACTGTATTAGTGTTCCCACTCCCATGACAAGCAGTCCTAGTCTCCTCCGAGAGGGGAGAAATCCCAGCACTTCCTCTGGTGCTGCTCCTCCTCCATATTTGGTTCATTGTTCCTCCTCTCCCTTTCTAATAACTACACATTTTTCACATACTTCTGCAGCTGAGGCCCAACCCCCATCCCCTTTCTCTGAGCAGGTTCTGCTCCTCTATGTTCAGGAAACTTGTACTTCCCCTCTGTGGTGCTGTATGCTGCTTTCACCTCTGTTATTTCCAAGGAAGGGTCTCCTTGATGGTAGATGGTTCCACTCCCCCAGTGTGACATGCTCTAGGGTTACCTTTCATTGGGTGTATTTTCTGTTTTGTTTAACATGGATGGCCCGATAAGCTTTTGAAGGATTTGATTTTAAAATAGCAGGTCGTCATTGTTACCTTTGGCTATAATCAGCATATTGAGTTTAGGATTGTGAAACTCTCCTGCTCACTAGGAAGTGTCTGACCTAACACATCACATCTCCAAGAACTAGAAACCAGCCTTCATGCTGCTGTTCCTACTCTTGCGTAGGATTACACGTTTCAATAGAACCTCTAAAACACCAAAGCCCACTCCCAGGATGCTCTTCGGGAGCCCAGTCTGTTGCTGGTGACCTTTTGGCTTTTCTTAACTGGAGCTGCTTTACAAGCTTCGCCTCTCTTGCCTAATTGCCATTGAGTTCACGCCACCTTTGGAGTTCAGTTGCCGTAGAAAACCAGTTCAGGGTGTGCACACGTAGTAAGTCAAACTAAGACACACAAGGCCTGATCCAAAGTCCACTGAAGTCAATAGAAAGTGTCTTGTTAACTTCAGTAGGTTCGGGATCAGGCCCTTTAACCAAGCGCAAGCATGTTTATAGACATCTGCAGCTGCGGGAATGTTCACAGTCCTGTTGCACGTTTGAAGGAATACACTGCTCCCCTCCCTCTGCACCTAAATCGATACGCTTCGTTTCTAAGCGGTGAATGTGAAATGCCTAAAAATCAAGCTCCCAAATCTTAAACATTGTAAACTACAAAGTAATTTTAAAACAAACAAATTAATCCTTTATTCTCTAGCAAAGACCAGAGTTCAGAACTCTGGCTTTCCCTTCTTCCGTCTGGGCTCAGGTTTATGAGCTCTCCCCTAATATCTAGTGATGAGCTGGGGGAAGAAGGTTTCAGGAACAGATCCTATTTGCATGAAGACGCCTCCTCTACCTTGCTGCAGAGCATGATGGAGCTGCTTTGCCAAAGGGATCAGTTTTGGCTGGTGGTGGGTTACAGATCACTCCAGTATTGAGTGCTAAGGTAATGGAATGTTGTACTCCTTATTGTATGAGCAAAGGGCAGCAGAACAGTGCTTAGCCTGCCCCGATTGAGGGGGCTCACCCCAAACTGACCCTCACTGAGTGAGGGACAGCCATGCCAAATCCCAATGAAAGTGGGAGAGAATGAGGCCAAGTGTCCCTGGCTGGGGGTATGAGCTCTGCCTAAGGAGTCCTAGAACATAGAGGCCGTATTGGGTCAGACCAAAGGTCCATCTAGCCCAGTATCCTGTCTACCAAAAGCCAGAGCCAAAGCCAGGTGCCCCGGAGTGAGTGAACCTAACAGGTAAAGATCAAATGATCTCTCCTGCTACCCATCACCCCCCTCTGACAAACAGAGGCTAGGGACCCCATTCCTTACCCAGCCTGGCTAATAGCCATTAATGGACTTAACCTCCAGGAATTTATCCGGTTCTCTTTTAAACCCTGTTATAGTCCTAGCCTTCACAGCCTACTCAGGCAAGGAGTTCCACAGATTGACTGTGTGCTGTGTGAAAAACAACTTCCTTTTATTTGTTTTAAACCTTCTGCCCACTAATTTCATTTGATGGCCTCTAGTTCTTCTATTATGGAAGATGTAAATAATTTTTCCTTATTCACTTTCTCCACACCACTCATAATTTTATATACCTCTATCATATCTCCCCTTAGTCTCCTCTTTTCCAAGCTAAAAAGTCCTAGCCTCTTTAATCGCTCCTCATATGGGACCCATTCCAAACCTCTAATCATTTTAGTTGCCCTTCTCTGAACCTTTTCTAGTGCCAGTATGTCCTTTTTGAGATGAGACCACCACATTTGTACACAGTATTCAAAATGTGGAGACACCATGGATTTGTATAAGGGCAATAAGATGTTCTCTGTCTTATTCTCTATCCCTTTTTTTAATGATTCCTAACATCCTGTTTGCTTTTTGGATTGCCACTGCACACTGCATGGATGTCTTCAGAGAACTATCCACGATGACTCCAAGATCACCGTGGATAGGTACCATTTGATCGCTTCCTGTCCGCTGGGGAAAGACAGAGCTGACTAGGGTCCATTGAGAGTCCTTGTTTTCAGTTCTAGCGATCAGTGACACCCATGTGCTGAGCCCGAGACCTGTGTTGCTGGATGGTTTTGCGTGAAAGAGACGGCCCTGCCCGCACTAGCAGTGCGGTTCCCCCCAACCTGCTGAGAGCCGGGGTACGTGGTGGGACCTCAGAGTGTGGGGTCACAGGGTAGACACCCCTTTAGCAGAGGGGGCAGGGACAGCCCAGTTGTAATGATGGCTGCAGCAGCTGAGGTATTGCTTGATGCCTCACCTCATCTGTACTCTGGGTCTCCACTGAGCGCAGTGCAGTGGAGCGAGGGGGCAGTGGCCTGTCGTGACGAGTGGAGGGAAGGGTGGGCATAACTCTTGAGGCTACGCTACTCTGACCTGGAAACCTGGAGCTGTAACCTGAGATGGAGGGGGAGGGGAGTTGACACCTTGGGGCTGGCAAGGGAACAAAGGGCAGGCGGACGTTGGAGTTTTTTGAAAAGGGGTTAGACGCTGGCTGGGGAAGAGGAGGGAGCCCGGATTCGGGGTCTCATCTCCCTGCCCCCCAGAAGGGCCGGGCCAAGGGGGCCTGTTTGTACTGACAGCTCTAAGTGGGATTGTGTGCCTGGCATCTCAAATAAACCTTCTGATCTACTGGCTGGCTAAGAATCACTGTGAATCCCAGGAAGTGGGGGGTGTGGGAACGGGACTCCCCCACCCCCCGTGACACCTGTCAAAGGAACATTTGTTGGACTTTCAGGCCACAAGGTGAGAAATAGGTGAAGGACACCGCCCAGTGTCCTCTGGGGTGATGGCTGCACTTAGTGGTGTTTCTGAACTATGGTTGTGAGGTTTTCCCAATGAATGCTCGGTTCCTTTTCCCTTTTTATTAGGTTTTCTCTGCTGTACACGGACTCGGTGCTTGCGAGAGGGGAAGTATTGCGGCCGAGAGGTGCCCGGGAGTGGTTCGCTTTCGCAGATTGCTGGGTGGAGGCTCAAGTTGGTTCTGTTTTGTATTGTTAAGAGGAACCCGTCGGTACTGAACCCAGCCCTTCTTCCTGCCACCTCTGCCTGGCAGAATGGTTACACTTATAAGCATCTCAAGCCATGTAAGGAGGGTCTTAAATGACTCTGGGCAAAACTATGGTAGTCAACAGGAGTTCTTGCATGAGTAAAGACTGCAGGATCAGGCCCTTTTCAAGATCTGCCATCCAGACACAGGTTTCTGTGTGTCTGAATGGAGAGCCGAGTGACTGAAAAGCTTTTCAACTTTTTATAACTGGAATTGGATTATCAGCCCCATGCAGGTACAAATGTGTTTGTTTGGTTTGCTTGTCGTTGCAGCAACCATACAAACAACCCGGTAGCTGTCCAGTTGAATGTATTTGTGCAATTGCAATAATTAGGCATGTAAATTAGACCTGGAATAGCACACGCACAATTGTGAAGAGCTGAGCCTTTCTGTTTACACCTCTGTGTGAAGGAACAGGGATTTCAAATGGGTGTTTTTACACTAGGTTAAACCCTTCAGTTTACATGAGGAAGGAAACAAAAAAAATCCTGAAACTAACTGGCTTATGCTAAGGGATGAGCTGTGATTCCTGTTCTCACTCAGGTAAATAATGCATATGCCAAAGCTTATTGCAGTCAATAATTTATGTAAAAGATCTTTACAGTGAGTGAAAAGCATTAAATCATCCTTCGAGCTTGTGCAATGTGCTTTCTATAATCTTCAACACCAGCTGCCCGGAGCCTGACACACGCAGCAGCTGCGCTTCCCTTCCCCTTTCTCCTCCTCCCCAGCCATGACCACTAACACATTCATCGCACAAATGCCGTTAAGGATTCTGCTGCAGCTCTGTGCAGATATTGCTGTTGCCTCTCTCTAGCGGGGCAGGGGAATCTGCCTTCTTGGGGCTGGTAGATGTAATTTATCCGAGGGCTGCCACTGGGTTCGCCGCAAAGAAATTCCACTTCCAGGGCTCAAGACATTTTGAGTGGTGGGATTCCTCTGCAGTAACCAGCCCCTCTACTTCACTGCAACCTGAGAGAAGCTGCTTAATTAGCTCTCTCTGGAACTCCTTCAATAGCACATTCCTGAGCCCTGAGCTGCCTTGAAACTTCTTCAAGGGCTACTTCTCTCTGGTCCTGAAGCACTTGGGCTGGGCTGATGGTAATTTTTCTGCTTCTCCTGGAGCTAACGGGTCTGGTCTGATCTGAGTGGATACACAATGCCAAAGTATAGCAGCAGTTGTGCAGATTCCTCTTCCCCAATCCCAAACGTCTCTGTAATCGATTGAGACCAAAATCAAGGCAAAGGGGATCGCTGTGGCCTTTCTCTTGCTGAAGTAAGTTCTCCCTTGAACCCTCCCCCTGGAACGTTCACAGGGGCACAGCCCCATGGTCTGGGCATCCCTACGCCTCTCCTTGCCAGCTGCTGGGATAGGACAAGGGGATGGATCACTAATTCATTCCCTCTAAGCAACTGGCATTGGCCTCTGTTGGAAGACGGGCCATTGGGTTAGCTGGACCATTGGTCTGACCCAATCTGGCTGTTCTTATCTTTGCTGTGTGTCAAGAGCTGGTTTGGGCAGCTTCTGGGCCTTAGTGCAGGGTGTCATTAATCACCTGCAGTCCTGAGAGCTCCCAGTAGCCCAGTGCATGAAGGTGGGATGGCAGAAGAAGGTTGGTGCCATTTCTGCTCACCCTGGCACAGCCCGTCAAGCTTGAGCAGACTGCAAACACAACCTCCTGGGTCTGCTTTATCCCTAGGGCCCTCTGGCCTAGGCTTGATGTGTGGTGGGGATACAATGAAAGGCCTTAGGGGGACCTTAATGGAGCAATAGAAAAGCTTCCCTCTACCGAAGGGGACTGTGTGGAATTAGGCTAGGGTGACCAGATGTCCTGATTTTATAAGGACTGTCCCGATTTTCAGCTCTTTTTCTTATATAGGCTCCTATTACCCCCCACCTCCTGTCCCGATGTTTCACACTTACTGTCTGGTCACCCTAAATTAAGCAGTGATGGACCCAGCTGTGCTGCAGGCTTAATAACACCTAGGCAAACTCCATTTTCATCCTGTGTATGGAAAATGCAGCCTGCTGCACCCAGAGCCCCCAGGAGAGTGGAAGGGGACAAGCCCAGAGGGCCAGACCTGCGATGGCTCTTCTGCACCCTTCCAGCTCCTGCAAGGGGGAGGGGGGCCCCTGCAGGGAGCAGTGAGGAAGTGGGGGGCAGGCAGCGGGCCCTGCAGGGAGCAGTGGGGAAGTGGCGGGCCCTGCGAGGAGCAATGGGGAAGTTGTGGGTTGCAGGCAGGTGCACAATGGGCCCACGGTTGATTTTTGTTTGGGATTCCTGGTCTTTCCCTCCCTGCTGCCAGGTGTAAGGAAGGAGACTGTGTGAGGAGGTTTCCTGGGGGGAGACGGAGTTGGCTGCTTGTGATCCAGGACCTGGGTGAAATGGTGACGAAAAGACGCGCTGCTGAGTCCGTCACTTGCACTGGGGTTACTGGAGCCTGGTGCCTCGGCCTGGAAATGTCAAGAGTCTGTAATGACCCCGCGCTGGAGGGGACTGGAAAGGGCCCGAGGATCCCTCACTTCTCACTGCTACACCCCTGGGGCGCCAGAACACTGCTAAGGGGCTTGTGGTGGCTCCTGTCCCCCAGGGCTGGCCCAGCTCCCCTTGCCCCAGGCACTGAAGCCCCTGGGGTCCCAGCCCAGCTCAGATTTGGCCCAGGCACCATGCTGAGGGGAGAGCCGCTGCAGTCCCAGGAGCCAGACCCCCCCCCCCCCCCCCGGGGGGGTGGGGCGCCGGGGGGGGGGGACCCGAGCAGGGCTTCAGCCCCGGAGGTTGTAACACCTGGAGCAGAGAACCAAGACCAGTCACCCCTGCACCCAGGAGATGGGGTGAATGCTGGGCAGGGCCCAACCCTCTCCCCGGGCCCCCACCCCCGGGCCAGTCACTGCGCCGTGACAGGCGATAACCATTTACCACGGGGGCCTGAGCCCCCAAGGTTGAGCACCACGGATCTGGTTGGTCTCCAGCCGCGTCTCCGGGCAGCCGCGTCTCCGGGCAGCTCGCCGGGGGCTGCCTCCAGGCCTGGCCGGTTTCCCTGCAAACCCTCCTCCTCTCCCGCTCAAAGCACAGCCAGGGCGGCGGGACCGTCCCCCAGCGGCTGCCCAGGCTCCGCCTCGAGGTTGATTTGGTCCGTTTCCGTTCAGCCTCTGCCCGCCGCGATAAGGCGGCTCGGACCCCGCCGGGCTCTCGCTCTCCCGTGACTCCCCTGGAGCCGGGGCGGCCCTGGCCGGGTCTTTTCTCCGCCTAGGAGCTGGGCTCGCCCGAGGTCCGATCCCTACCCCCGGGCCTGCCAGGGAAGCGGCGTGTTTGTGACCATGCGCCCGGACGAGCCGGGGGACGCGCCGCTGGTGGGGTTCACCCAGGCGGGGGACAGCCCCGGAGCGAGTCCGAGCCACGGCCAGGTAAGAGCCGCGGGCTCCGGGCTCGGGGACGGAGTCTCTCTCCCCCAGGCCAGCGCAGTGCAGCTGGGGCGGGCAGCCAGAGGGTATTTGAAGGCCCCCGAGAGTTGTTGTGACTCAGCCCGAGAACACCCCGGCCGAGGGAGGTTTCTGTATCGGGTTGCTGATGGCACTCGGCGCGTCACGGGCGCACGGAGACGTTCAGCTCCAGCCTGAGAAGGGGGCTGGCGGAGTGTTTAAATATCTTGTACTGACTCGACTGCTCTTGGGGAGAGACGCTTTCCACCTGCACCCAGCGGCTCTTCTGCAGGGCTGGGGAAAGTGCTCCCAGCAGACTGCGAGGGGTGTTGCACTGCAGTGCTGAGCAATCACCGCTTCCCGTGAGCCTGAGGGTGGTTTGGCACGGCTAGAGCAGGTGTAGCACGAGCTCCTAGGGTTTATGAACACGTGCACGGGTGCAGGAGAGTTGTTTAACATGGGCTGGATGACTCTCCTTGGGGCTTCCTGGATTTCATAGATTTGGGGAGCCATAGAGATTAGTGGGAAAAATCCACTGACATCTTTTAAAAAACCATTGGTGAAATCTTGCTGATCGTAGAGCCTGCGAAGGGGAAGTGCTGATAAACTCCAGCTGGTCCAAATTATAAATAAAAAATCCTCCCTGCAAGGTGGAACAGAGAGTTTAGCCTAAGTAGTTAGCACCTCTTGTAAGGCGTCACTCAAGGAAGAGTGACCTGTCAACACCTCTGCAGTCCTCTGGGGGCCCTGGAAAGAGCGGGAGGGAAGCACGAAGGGAAGAGAAGCATTTACAAAGCCAAGAGATTTTAGAAATGGAGCCGCAATGGAAACTGTTAACAACTAAGCGCCCCTGGCAATGCATGCAAGCCAACCACCATAGCCCTGGGCTTGCGTGTGAGAGCCCGGAAAATAAAACTGTCTGTAAACCCAAGGGAATCCCACCCTGCTCTTCCTGGCTCTTTGCTGCAAGCTCTGCAAACTGGCCAGCCAGAAGCATCAATAAATCTGTCTGCATCTAGCTGAATGATGGACTCGGTCATCAGCCCGTCTCCCTTCCCCTAAAATGTTCCCCTGCACCTTCTCCCCAATCCATAAAAACCCAGTGGACTCCAGACTTTACTCTGTCCCTGGGTCAGCGGCGGTGATGCTATATGAAATTCACATTTATGTGTTATCATGAAGCCTCAGCGGAAAGGGAGGAGCCAAACTGAGTGTTATCTGAACAGATCAGTGATTCACTGGTGCTAGATTCTGAGCGTGGTTAAGCCAGTGAAAATTTGGTGTTTCCACAGATGTACAGCAGGGTATATGAGAGGAGAGCGAAGCCAGTAGTGCCTGTAACTTGGGAGATTCATGTCCACAAAGCAGCTGATCCCAACAGCAGCTAGTCCCACCTAACAACAGGCCCACCTGGGTACACGGGACAAGGACTGGCCATGTACTGTCTGGGAAGAGCAGGAATAGACGTTGCATTCATGTCTCAGACTCCTAGCAGAGTTGGGCATCTACTCACTAAAATGCTGACACAGAAAAGTTCACGTAGCAGAAAGGTGCCCGGATGCTGCACAGGCCACAGATTCAAGGCCCGGGTGTACACATGGCTCTTTGCTCCCTGCTAGGCCAGAGCGTGGAAGGCAGGCTGGGGTCAGACTCAGGCCTGGAAGGAAGAAAGAGGAGAGAGAGCCTCATGTCACCCCAATTCCTGGGCCTGCTTCAGACTGTGGAGTCCTCTGCCCAAGTGAGAACTGCAGTGATCGATCGTGGTTAGGGGGAGAGCTGAGGCCCTGGGCAGGGTTGGGAGGGCTGGGAAGAGCAAAGGCAGAGAGCAGGGTCACTAACCTCTGGGGCACGTGTCAGTTTGCAGCGAGCGGGGCTCATTTGTGTCTCGGTTCCAGATGCAGCCGGCACCACTGCCGTTCTACAGGAAGCTCTGCTATGCCATAGGGGGTGCTCCGTACCAGATGACAGGAAACGCCCTCGGATTCTTCCTCCAGATCTTCCTCCTGGATGTTGTGCACGTGAGCGGCCAATTTTGGGCTGGCTGGTGGGGCGCGGGAGCAGAGAGACGCCCTACAGGAGTGTGTAGGGGTGGAGCAGTGTGGGGGAAAGTGGGTCCTGCAGCTTGTTCTTGGAAAGACCTTGATGGTGCCCCACTGCTTCGAGTGCTATGATTTCATCAGGAGCCTTAGACCCAAAGAGCTGCAGAAGGAGGTGTGGGGAGGGAGGTGTGTGCGCAGGGAGGTTTCCATATCACTCCAGTTCCCAGAATGAGAGCCTGGAGTTCAGCCCAGAGTTGGCTGCTCCAAGCCCGAGTCATTCTGACGCTTTCCGCTTTTGGCTGGGATCTCGTTCACATCCGTGCTGGGCCCTGATCAGTCATCTGTCTCTCCCAGTTGGAACCGCTCCATTCCTCTCTGATCCTTTTCCTTGGGCGAGCCTGGGACGCGGTCACAGACCCCGCTGTCGGCTTCCTGGTCAGCAAGAGCCCCAGACGGAAGCTTGGCAAGCTGGTGCCATGGTGAGCATGGGGGCGTTGATCAGGCTTTGGAGGCCAGGCAGCCGTCGCTGGCTGTGCACATACAATGGGCAGTTTGAAAAGGGGGAGCACCAACAAGAATGGGTCATCTTGTAACAATTGCAGATTCACTAAATAGTCCAGGGGACTGGTGGGCTGATACCCAGGGGCTCTCACCTGTGTTACATGGAGCCCTCCAGACAATCCGCTAAGCTGGGGGAGGGGAGAAACTCCTCCATGATGCGAGCAACATAAAACATATATAGAGGATTGCTGCTCTGATATATAAGCCCCGAGCCTGTGGCTGGACTCCTGTCCCCACACAGCCCACGGCTGGATCAGGGCCTTGAATATTCGACCGGGGGCTGAGATAAGCAGGTCTGGGGCCAGCACAGCTCTGCTGCTGCTTATCTGTTTTTCTTCCCCTTGCGTTGAGCAAAGCTCACCCTGATCCCGCAGAGGGTGGCCAACTTTCTAATCACACAAAACCGAACACCCTGCTCCCGCTCGCTCCATCCCCTCTTCCTCTGTTCCTTGCTCTCTTTCACCGGGCTGGGGCAGGAGGTTGGGGTGTGGGAGGCAGGTGAGGCATCCAGCTGCAGATGCGGGCTTTGGGGTGGGGCTGGGGATGAGGGGTTTGGGGTGTGGGAGAGCGCTGGAGCAGGGGATTGGGGGGCTCTGGGCTGGGGGTGAAGGATGCAGGTAGGGCCAGAAATGAGGGGTTCAGGGTGCAGGAGAGGGCTCTGGGCTGGGACAGGGTATTGGAGTGAGGGGGATGAGGATCCTGGACGGCCCCTAGGTGCCTGGACAGCCAGGAGGCTCGGTGTGCTTCCCTTGTGCCTGCAGACGCCACCCCTGCAGCTCCTATTGGTCACTATTCTTAGCCAATGGTCCCTTCGGAGCTGGCACTTGGTCCAGGCACCGTGCCGAGCCTCCCAGGCTGCCCACGCGCCTAGGGACTGCAAGGACCTGGCAGCTGCTTCTGGGAGCCATGGGGAGCTAGGGCAAGCAGGGATCCTGCCTTAGCCCTGCGCCCTCGCTGTGCCATCGACTGGACTTTTAACAGCCAGGGTCCCTTTTCGACTGGGTGCCCCGGTTGAAAAACGGACGCCTGGTGACCCTAATCCTGCAGTGGATGAGCCGGGGCCTGGTGAGCAGGAAAGGCGGCCAGTGCATGAGGCAATAATAAATCCAACCCTCACTTTGCTTCATTGCTTGTGTCAAATCAGCTCCCCTTGCCTCTGCAGGATTGTCTCCTCCACGCCGTTCGGGGTTGTCTTCTACTGCATGGTCTGGTCCACCCCCTCAGACGCCATGCCTGTCTCCCTCAAGTTCCTTTGGTACCTGACCATGTACTGCTTCTTCCAGACCAGCATGAGTGTAAGGACTCCAGTGCCCACGGCTAGGCATATTAGGAGCCGTCATCACCTTGCTGCAGGGAACAGGCTAGGCAGGCCGTTCGTCCCATCTTAAATGGGACCATCCTGTTTCTAAATAATTTGTCCCCTGCCTGGAACTGAAACCAAGCTGGATGTGTTAGTTTCCCGTATCACGGATGAGGGATGCCATTCTGAAGCACGCCGTGAGTGTGCGAGGTCATGCCAATGGGAGGGGTGGCATGTTCTTCAAAATGGCACGTTCTGTGGGATGTGACCTGGCACGCACCATGCATGCAAGGTCACACGAACAGGGGCTGGGTCACCCAGGAACACCAGGGATCTGCCACTGCCTGCAGGTACCAGAATCTCTGGCATGCTGGGGAGCTGCCTGAGTGGCCCCTCTAGAAGAACAACTCCAGTGCCAAACTCTCCCGCTGGTAGGGCATGGTAGAGGGTAACTGGCTATGGTGATCTATCTAGGGTGGGGGCAAAGCTCACGATTCGTCCCATCCTACCTAGCTGTTCCCAGCAGGGGGCGCTATAGGGCACAGGATCTGGCTGGTCATATAGTGATGTCGTGAACCGGGGCAGTTTTAGTTCTCACGTCTGTTCTCTGTGGGGGTAGGTCCTCCGAGGGGCTCACCTCCCCAAAGGTGTTCCCGGGAGGAGGGGGTGTCTGCCCGAAGAGGGTGGGATGTGAGAGGTGATCCCAGGATCAGACGGAGGAGAAGCAGCTGAGTTGTTTGGTATCTGAGCTGTTTTTCTCCCCAGTGCTATCATGTGCCGTATTCCTCCCTGACCATGTTTCTGGGAGGGAATCAGCGAGACCGGGACTCGGCCACTGCCTACAGTAAGTGTCTCTGCCAGGGTGCCTGGTTTCCATTATGGTCCCAGGCCTGTGTGAGGTCTTTCCAGTGCCCCCCTTCATGCCAGGGCGGTGTTGACTCTGAATCTGAGTTTGTGAATTTGACCTGATACGTTATAAAATGTAAAAAAAAAATTCCCATACTCGGGATCCACATGTGATTGTAGCTAAACAGCAACTGGGCTGCAGCGTAACCAGGGAGGCTCTGATGGCTTGGATCTCAATCTCAGGGCACGTGGCATCCCTAGACATTCTTCTTTTGTTAAATCAGCCCATCCATGGCGCAGGCAATATCACACGGCAGCGGGTGTGGTTATACTGAACACACACAGGCCTTGGGTGGGTCTCTGTGGAGTCTCTGTGGAGAAGCGTTTATTAGACAAATAACTCCCATGGGGAACCAGGACTAGCCCCAGCCCCTCAGTTCCAAAAACGTAGGCCTCTACCACTGGAGCAAAGGGGAAAGTTTAGAGCAGGCAGAAATAGTAGATCTCTTATCTGCTCTGTGAGCAGCCACCAGGGGGTAGTCTCACCCTTTCAGGCACACAAAGCCAATACGGTAGTTTGCGAAGAACGTGCTGGCCTCCCTTTCCCCGCGGGATCGGCTCTGAGGCTCAGCCCGCATTTGTCCTGGCTCTTGGCAGGAATGGGGGTGGAGGTGTTCAGCACGCTGGTCGGCTCGGGTATCCAGGGGCAGATAGTTGGCGGGTACCACGCCAGCATGATGAGAAGCTGCAACGAGCTCAATGGGACTCTGTACAACAGCACCTCCGCGGGGCTCACCGACACCTTGGAGAACACGGTAAGCACCTGGCCGTCCGCTCCCTGCCCCTCTGCAGAGCTCTGGGTGGGGGGCGCTGTCGCTGCTCCCTGCATGAGCGCCTAGGTGGTGACAGCTATATCGACTCTTGTCTTCCAGCGTAGAGCGTACGTGATTGCCTCCGTGGTCCTGGGCTTGCTCTACTGCACGGCCTGCCTGATTCTCTTCCTCGGAGTGAAGGAGCAGCCCGGTTAGGTCACTCTCTGGCTCCTCTTGCGCTGGTTTGGAAGGTGCCCTGTGGCCGTGGCTCTGGGGGAGGGGTGCGAGTCCTGCCGAGGGGGGGGGGGCTGAGAAGCTGCTGGCAGGGTGGGCTGTCGGGAGACATGGTGCCTGGCCTGTGGGTGCGAAGAAGGCGGGTCGAGGGACATGGTGCATGCTGCAGTCTCGAGACTTGCCAGCCTGGCTGGCGTGGGAGCTGGTGGCTTGTTGCTTTCCAGCTGCCTCCACCATCCGTTTCATGTCAGGTCTGGGAAGGCAGAAGCTAAAATGAGACCCCAGTACAGCAAGGCCAGTCAGAACCCGTCAGGCTGGGAGGCCGGGCCAAGCAGGGCGAAGGCCTCATCAGTCGCTAGGCGCGAGGGGACAGCATTCGCGGTTCTCGGCTTGAACTCACCCTCCCCATGGGGTCGGTCTGGGGGTGACTCTGCTGCACTTCCTGTCTCGTCCCTGCAGGGCCCCTCAGTCCCTTGGGCAAGGCCCAGCTGCCCTTCTTTCACAGCCTGCGTGTAATCCTGGGACACCAGTCCTACGTCCGGCTGCTCTGCGGCTTCCTCTTCATGTCCCTGGCCTTCCAGGTACGAGCACACCCACGGCTGGCGCAGAGAGAGGGGGGACTGCAGCGTGGGCAGCCGCTGGGCTCTTCCAGAAAGTCCTGGGGCCAAAGGATCTGAACAATGTGGAGAAGCAGGGCCCCGAGGTATAGAGGGATGTCGGGGAGCAGCGGCTTGAAACTCATGAGCTGCGTGGGAAAAGAGCAAGGAGGGACCTGCCCAGACTCCAGGGGCTTTCACCACCAGTGGGCCAGGCTGTGCCCAGCCCACAGTTCGGAGCCCACCAGACCGAGTCCCTGGCTCTACCTTTCCCATCCCTGCTCACCAATACAATCCCCCATCCTGCCATGCTGATAAAAGGGAGATTGTGCAGCTGGGTGCAGTCATCCGTGCTGTGGGACTGTTGTGATAAGACTGTAGAAAAGAGATCCTGTAACTCTAGGGTGCAGGTTCAAATCCCGCTCAGTCTGCAGTGGTTGAAAGTTTTCCCCACTAGACGGTGTTTGGTGGCCTCTTGGTCATCATGAGTCCCGTGTTCTCAGTCAGATTCTCAGGGATCTTCTAGCCGGCAGCCTCGGCAGAGAGACCAAGGAGTGAACGGGCAAAGAGATTGAACACCCAGCTTATCGTGGGGGGAGGGGTCTATCCAGGGCACACAGGTGCTATGGGGGAATTTGAGAGAGTGGGGGGCAGGTGGAAGAGGCATCTCCAGCTAGATGGTGAGGAGCAGCAAAGACCCATCTGACTTCCCAGCTTGCTACACTGCAGGCTCCTTCAGGGCTGGACAGTCAGCCCAGGAGCTCAGCACTGTATGTTCCCTTCCCAGATCGCTCAGGGGATCTTTGCCTTTTTCTGCACACATGCTGCTGGGCTGGCCGGGAGGTTCCAGCACTTGGTGCTCATCATGCTGGTACGTCTACACAGCGGACCCGGATTCCCCTCGCATCCCCAATCTCTGATTCCAGTGGTGTCCCCTCAAGAGAGGAGTCAACCCCCCACCTATCCAGGCCCCCACTGCTCTTTCGCCTAGCCTGACAGAGGTTGATCTGAAGCCCCCAGTGTGGGCTGAACAGGGAGAGGGGATAACGGTGCCCAAGGTTGCTCTGATGGATTTCAGTATCTTTGCTGCCTGTGTCCCCCATACCGGAGCATGGATGTCTCCGAGGACATGCTCCGAGGGTCCTGGAACAGGGCTTGCTGAGTGTCCCCCTGTGGCTCTGTCTCCCCCAGGTCGTGGCTTCCCTCTCCATTCCCTTCTGGCAGTGGTTTCTGGTGCGTTTTGGGAAGAAACCAGCTGTGTTCGTGGGCCTATCAGTGAGTTTCCTTTCTCCTCCAGCGTTAAACAGATACTTAAACTGAAATTCCTACAGCACTTCTGCCTTACGCTCTGCAGCGCCTCCTTCTGGAAGAGGCTGGGACTGCCCCCCCATCAGCCCTCCTATCCTGCTGCTGGGAGAGGCTGGGACTGGAGTAACCAAAAACCCCTCTCTGCCCCACCTGGGCTATGCCTGTACCATTCCAGGCAGAGACGCCTGCTGCATGTGGCCCCCATCAGAGTAGTGATGAGCACGTCCTGCCCCATTCCCACGAGCGTCTCCTGCCGAACAGAGCTGGCACTGGCGCCCCTGAGAGCCCCTCCTCTTAGCACTGTGGAGCACGAGCCCATGGGGAAGGCAGGGCAGACACGAGTGAAAGTCTGACCCTGCACCCTTACAGGCGGAGGGCTGGGGGATGTGTCACGGCTGATCACAGGCGCAGCTCGGTGCAGGGAGAGCAGAGAACGGGCAGGGTGGAGAGGCACAGCTTGCTCTGCTGCACACGCTCAGCGTGGGGCCGACTGGCTGCTTTAAAACTGCTGGGCCCCGGCCTGGGCAGTGGCCGGTATAGACACTGCAGTGTCTGCAGCACAGCTAGGGACGCAGCCACTTCCCTCTACTGCCCTGGAGTCTCTCACAGCTGTTTCTCGGGTGCCCTTAATACCCAGGAGAATAATACGAGTTGATGAATGCTTCGCATTCCCCTAGAGCAGTGCTGGGCGACCTGTGGGCCACACTGACCATCCACAGGCACGGCTGCCCGCAGCTCCCAGTGGCCACAGTACGCCGTTCCTTGCCAACGGGAGCTCCGGTAGTGGTAGCCACTGCCCTACAGCCTTCCACCCCCCAGGTTAATTAATCTGGCCTCCCGATAGCCCATGCAATGGGTACAGCTACAGCACAGAGAGGTTAAGAAATGGACACAGGGCTGTGCAGGGAGTTTTCCCAGTGATGTCAGGGTTTGCTGAGGACACCCACGGGTCTGTGTCCACACCTAAGTCAGTGTCAATGGGAGCTGGGGTGCTCTCCTCTAGGGGCCATGTTTACAAAGGGATTCAGGTACCTGAAGATGCAGACAGGGACCTAATGAGATTTTATAAAAACACCTAGGTAGGTTGTGTGCCTAACTCCCACTGACAGTCATGGTAGTCAGGCGCCTAACTCTCATTGACGGCCATGGTTGTCACGTGCCCAACCTGCTTACATGCTTTTGTAAAATCCCAATGGGGTGCCTATCTGCATTTTTAGGCACCTAAATCCCTTTGTAAATCTGGATTGAGGTGACTCATCCAAGGTCATATAGTGAGAATGGCAGAGCCAGAACCCAGGAATCCAGACTCCCAGTTCAACCACTGCACTACACTCTCATCTACGCTGGAATCATATTTGATTTCTGCGCCTGCAGGAGTTCCTAGGGCACTCATTGTTTCTAGTAATCATCTGTTATCATCTGTTAAGCCCCATCCCTGCTCTCAGGACTGTGCAGAACACGGGAAGGAGAGACGCAGTCCCTGCCCAGAGGAGCTTCCACTGAGAATTAGACCGTGGGGGGGGCACTTGAAATATCAGGGACATAGTCTAATATCCAAGCAATGATGCAGAGTTGCTACTGGACTTGCAGGGCTCTTTGATGCAGGCAGCTCTGAATGGAGAAGTGAGGTTTAGTCCATGGTAGGTATCTGTGAACAGAGGAGGGGTTTGCATGGAGATGGGGGGGAGCATAGTTTTGGGGTCCTGGGGTGTGAGGGCCACACACATGCAGAGCAAAAGGAGCCTACACCCTTCTCTCTCTCTCTGTGTCTGCTGTAGTTAATTATCCCTGCCCTCGTCGTTATCACCCTAGTGAGTCACAACTTCCTGGTCTTCGTCTTCATGGTGATATTAGCGGGATGCAGCCTGGCTGTCCTCTACTTGTTACCCTGGTGAGTGGAGGGCTTCTCGAGCCACTGTCCTGGATGGTTAAAGAGCTAGGTCACTAGTGGGAACCAACTGAATGGGGGCGGGGGAGGAGAGAGAAAGTTTGGGGGGAAGCCTGGTTGATAAAAGCCTAGATGTGGGTGCGTTTGTCTGCGTGGCCAAATAACAGCCCAAAGGGGGATGGGCACCTTTGTGGTGGGTCTGAGTGGCATCAGACAGGGAGGTTTGTGTGTCACCAAGTGATTGCACAGCACTGGCACTGCGTTAGTCTGCGAAGAATGTAAACTCCGAGTTAGATGCAAGCACGTGGCCCTGCTTTCATTATGCAAAACACCTTCTATCTTGTACTGCCTCCTGCAAAACAGCACCCAAGGCCCAATGTCCAGACCCCTGCAAAGATGTGCACACGTTTGCATGCCTAATTTGCACATGCAGGGAGAGCAATTGCTCAGCTTAGGTACATAAGTGCACATGCAATCTGGAAAACCCGGGTCCTACTGTGTGTTTCCCCCAAAGCCCAGTCCAAAGTTTTGGCCAGTGCTGAGGGCTGCAGTATCAGAAACCCAGCAGTGATGAATAGGAGAGAACCAGGGAAGGTAGCAGTGTTAGCTCTGACTAGCACCTTTACCGGCCTGTTCATCCCCAGGTCCATGCTACCGGACACAGTGGATGATTTCCGGCTGAAGAACCCGAACTGTCTAAACCTGGAACCTTTTTTCTACTCGTTCTACGTTTTCTTCAACAAGTTTGCAGGAGGACTCTCCTTAGGGATATCAACAATGAGCCTACAGTAGGCCTCAAAAATCTCCTTTTTATTTATCATTGGGTTCACGGGTACCCTGTGGGAGAGGCTGGACAGGAACAGCTGGGAGCTCCCTGGGGCCAACACCCCACACCATTCTCCACAGCACTTCCTGCTGGATGTGGCTGGAACCAGACTAGCTGGGAGCGTCCCATGACCTGCTCTCCTATGCTATTCCCTACAGCACTTCCTGCTCAGCAGACCTGTGAGGGAAGTCGCTGTTTGCTCCTTTCCAGTTCTCTGCTGTGACTGTGGTGTGTGTAAGCTTTTCCATTGCCAGCACTCTGCCCCAGGACTCCTGTTTCTAGGGGAAACGAAGGCCAGGGTTTCCATGGCTGAAAGCTGGTGCTTTTTTCATTGTGCTTCTCTTCAGTTTTGCAGGTTACAGAGGCAGTGATTGCACACACAACCCCTCTGTCATCCTCACGCTGCGGATGCTCATGGCCCCTGTCCCAATAACCCTGCTGCTCATTGCTATGGCCATATTCTGCTTCTACCCCATCGATGAGAAGAGGAGGAAACAGATGAGGGTGGAGATGGAGGTGGCTGGGTAAGCGCAGTGCCCTCTGAGGAGAGTTGTCTGTGTTCTGCAGTTCTTCGGTTCAAGCTCCACCCTAGACCTGCCCAATCCACCTAGCACAGGTCTCCATCACAAAAGAGATGGGTGGCTTGGAGGGATTCCCCAGCATCAGTATATTGTAGCCACTTTGCAGTGGAATTCAACTCTCATCTCAATCCATACTCAGTGGCTACCAGCCAGCAAATACTTCTACACCTTTTCCTGGTTAGGAGAGGCTGGGACTGGAAGAGCTGGGAGCCCCCCTAGAGTTTCCTCTCCTACATCACTCCCTGTAGTGATTCCCGCTGTGGAGCCAGGATTACTGTCTTGATTTAGGCCAGGTTGACACTACCGATTGCTTCGGTATAATTTACGTCACTCATGGGGTGTGAATAAGCCTGAGTGATGTTAGTTACACTGACCTAAGTGCTGGTGTGGACAGGACTGTATCAGTGGGAGAGCTTCTCCTACTGACATAGCTGCCGCTTCCCCTTGAGGCAGATTTATTATGACAACGGGAGAGCTCTCTCCTGTCTGCATAGAGCATCTTCACCAGACACACTACAGTGGTGCAGCTGTGCTGCTGTCGTGCTTCTAGTGTAGACTAGCCCTTCGACTTTTATTCAGCACCTTGGGGTTTTTAAAGTTCTTTATACAATGCTATGCCACCAGTTCCAGGGGTCTGCTGCAGGGTGTCAGCTTGCGGCCTCTTAGTGCTTCAGAAGAAGGCTGGATTGGGAAGTTTCAGGAGGCACAACATGGCTGGCCAGCAGCAATGGCTCTGTCAGATGTCTTCTCCCCACCCTGTACATTGAGATGGGGATGACCAGAACAACACCCCCTATTTGGAATAATTGGAGATATGGGTCCTGAAATGCACCTCTGGGCCAGAGCGATTGTCCCCCTGGCTCCCCGTGCCTACATGTTTGGGGAGAAAAGGAGAATTTACTAGGAAATAAATCCCCGTTTATTGCCAGGGCACTCCATGTTAATGCAGTGGGACTGGGTCTGGGACCTTCTCTCTCTCATGTGGATTTTAAGTTGGATTTCATATTCATTTCTGTTCTTTCAACAGCCATTGGGTAAAGAACGAAAACCCAGGATAAACTAAACTTTGAGCCAATCTCGGGAAACTCACTAGGAAAGAATCCAGTATTGCTACACGGCCATGAGGACGCATCAGTGTAATTTAAAAGCTCAGCTGCCTGTTGCCGATTTTCCCCATCACAAAGGACACAGCTCTGCTTACTGCCTTTCCCTGTGTGAGACCAGCCCTGCAGAACTGGCGTGACTCCACAGCACCGCATACTGCGTGGCTTAGCTTTTGCTCTTCTGGCTGCTCTGGCACTCTCAAAACAGCACCAAAGGGTGGGGGAGAAAGTTTATTTTTGGAAGATCAGGATCATTAGTACTGAGAGCTAAATTTGGGGGGAAATACAATTCTTTTAGGAAGGGTATTGTATGCATAATATATTTCTAGGTCATCAGACTGGCAAGATGAAGTCTCCCATACTGTACTGACCCACCCATCTCATTAGGAACAAAGGAATTGTACACGGGAACAGACAGATGGGCCAGCTCATCCAGGATCCTCTATCCGATAGTGGAATGGTCAATGCTGGCTGCTTCAGAGGAAGGTGTGAAACATCTCCTTACTGATCCTGAGTAATACTGTACCTGTGAGGAGGTGGGGGATGAAGGGTCCTTTTGACCCTATGTGGTCATCAGTTCCTGCCTTGCAGCATGAAGATTTACTCCTGCCAGGTTCCTAGGTAAATGTAGGCAGGACTAGTGGCAAGAGCTTGGGATCCCAAAACTGAAGCCAGGGATCAGAGCCAGTATCAGAGTCAAGCCGAGGATCTAGCCAGTCAGAAATCATGTCCAGGGTCAATACCAGGTATCAGGGTCGGTGTTGGGTTTCCAGGGGTTGATTAAGAGTCAGAATTGGAGTCAGAGCAAGATCAGTGCCAGGAGTTCAGAAGTACAGTAGCTAGCTAGGAATCCACACTGTTGCCTGGATATTTCCTGGTACGCCCCATGGGTGTCGCTATGGTCAAAGAGCCAATCAGAGATCGCTAGACCACTGTCAGTCAGATCACCTGAGGTGGAATTTCCTCTGCAGGTTGTAGGCCACAGGGCGTGGCCCAGGTGACAGTGTAGGGATGGTGGTTGCCTTGTAGCCCAGCAGGCCTGGGATTACAACCTCTCCCATGCAGAGCGGCTGACTCACTTCTCCAACGAGAATGCCAAGCCAAAGAGAACTGCTGAATTCAGCCACTTGGAACCGTGGACTGGACACAGCGTAGTGACATGAGATGGGTTGGGGAGTCAGCTGAGTTACTTGCTACTGACCCACTGTAACAGCAGCATTGTACCTCGTGGTCTGAGGTATTACTGCCGGTTATTGACGGGGCTGAAGGAAGCATGGTAGATGTAGCCTGTGAGGCTTGGGGGGGTAAGAAAAAGTGTTTCACTGCCTATTGTCAATGGCTAAACACCTGCCTCCATCTACCACCGAGACAGCTACATATTTTGATCACCTGCTAGTGTGATGCTGTTCCTGGAGAGTGGCCAGTAGGATGATCCTAGCTCACCTTGTTTTCCAGAGGGCTGGTCCTCTGTGTTTTTAAAGACAGAATCTATTATTCTATGGAAAGATGCCAAAGTTCAAGTGTAGAAACTTAAAAGAGAAGCACATGTGTATACTTCTTCTTTTGGACACCACATAACCTCTAGTACAGTATCACTGTCCCAAAAAACAACCATGGCTCCATGCCGTGGGTTCATTAGCAGGCAGTTAAGATAAATATTGTGTGGACACTGCCCCCCATAAGACACAGAGAGCTGCATATGAGGTCTGCAATGGAAAATAGGTTGAGAACCACTGCTTCAAACATTTGAGCTTGCAGCTACCCAATCTTCACACACAATGGCAGTTTTTGTACAAATTTTTGCACCCACGTTATTTGAAAATCTGGTCCTTAGAGTGGCGCCATGAGGCTTAAGAGTTAACCATGCTTTCCGTTGAATGGGAAAGAGCCCATCTCAGAGTAGCAGGATGTCTGCAGACTGTCTGGCAGGAAAGCAACATTATATCAGTTACACGCAGATCATATTTACTTTGTCACCAGGACAGAAATGTAACTCAGGAAGGCCTGGTCTGGGTTTTTTGAACCTAGTGGGCTATGGGCTGTTGCTTCCCATTCACCAATGTTGTCTATGTATTTTGATGGCCTTTGTGTGCCAAGAAATGAAACATGATTAGTTCTCGTCTAAAGATCATATGGTTGGCAAAAACTGTGTGAAGATGCATTTGCAATTGCTATATCGCACTATCCAGGCTGGGAAGGATGTGAATTGTGCTGCACCATCCTTCCAGGTGGATTTGGATTTGTAGATTTGTATTTTCCAATGTCAGTATTTTTCAACTGTTTTTTTAATTATAAGCTCAAAGGCAGATTTTTAGAAGTATTAAATCCGTGCAAACATTAATGTTTTTTCTTGTTGGTGTTTCTTGCTTTGCGAGCAGAAGGCCTCCGTTCATAGCCCTCCCTGTGGATCAGCCAGCTTGGTGGGGCGTGTTTGAAAAGAATCAGCTTGTTTTGCAGGTTGTAAAGTTAACCATGACCTAAGATACTAGAAGCTGACACCTCATTCTGTTCTCTCCTGAGTGCAGACCTCACCCTGGTGTCACCAAGGCTGACCACTGAGGTCTTCCAGCTCCTCTCTCTGTCTCAGGCAGCCCTTCTATGCCCCCTCCCGTTAAGAAAGTTCTGTTAAAGAGATCCTGGTAATCATGTGGGCATTGCAGGTGTCTGAACAGTCTACTGTTCAGTATGGCGTAAGATGAGAACACCAAGCTCAAAGGGGATTTGAATCTGGGTCTTCAGAGGTGATCGACTAACCCACCAAGCCTTCCACAACAGTTAATGGGGAACCATGGACCTAGTGTAGCTCTTTATTTTTCTTCTGAGCTTTATATCTTGAACCACTATTTTCTAACCTAGCTTTGTGGTGGAATGTACACGCCTTCACAGGCAGTCTGACGGGGAAGAGATAAAGGCAGGGCTGGTGGGTGACTGGGCATACTTGAAAGTGGCTACAGGCTACAGCTATAAAGAGACTTGTCTCTCAGCTGAGAGGAGCACTAGTTAGGGGTAAGATGTTTCTCTGGAGAGCACATTAGAGATGCTGACAAAGTGTTTGGCCAGAAGAGGGAGTTGGATCAAGAAAGCACAGGAGCTCCTTTGTTAGAGGTTTTAGACTGTGTGTGGGGAAGGTTAATCGGGCAAAGCCATTTTCCTGGGGCTCACTGATTGATCGAGCTGGAAGAAGCCAGTTCTGATACTTCAAGAAGCTGCTAAAAACCTTTGCTGTGTCCCAGCAGGGTAGATGGAAGTGGAGAGCTCCTGAGAAAAGTGGCTAGGCAGTCTGCTGTGAGGCCGGAGTGGTCCTGATAGCTCTGAGAGGCGCCTGAGGAAGTGTGTGGTAATCACTGGCTGGCGTTATTGACAAGCTTTCAGCTTCACTTCTGCTAGTACACTGCGGTGGAAACGGTGTGAGCAGATGCCATTTTACTTTTCTAAGGATAATATTTCTGTGGTACATGGGTGGCACCAGTCTTTGCCAGGCAACTTATTAACACACTATTGATGATGCTATTACATGAGATATAATCTCGCCTACTACTAGTGATCACATCTTGTGTAATAGATCTTCTCTACCGTGGCTGCTTAGGGCTATACTGAGAGGGGCAACTGACTGGGCAAAATACATGTACATTTTTAATTGCTGTCTAAAGGGCTTGTGGGAGTTAGCACCACTACAGCTCCACTAGGGAAAAAGGATCATCCTGCGGTTAAACATCAGGAGATCTGGACCGTCGCTATTCTGCAGGTTATTTATATGATCTCTCTGTGGCATGGTTTCATCATCTGATAACAAAGATGGTAACACTTCCTACCTCATAAGGGAGCTGGGCAGTTAAAATGACGAAAGCGTGCAAGGTGCTCACATACTTGAGTGATGAGTGTCATGAAAATACTTATAAATAAATAAAGCTGTGTCTTCCTTTCCCACATCCTCACTCCCATTTACCAATATGGGGAAAGGGAAAGCTATAGATTTCCAGGGCAGATTGCTGTGGTCCCTTTAGACAGAGATAATAATCATCAATGAACTGAGAGGGCTCCTTCCTATTTCAATCTTGGATTTGGGTTTACCATCTTCCCTCTGCTGGTACCAGTCTGGTGGAAGTGGGGGAGACATCAATCTGGCAAATAACAGAATGGGTGTGGAGGAACTGAAATGAAATATTTCTTCAGTTAAGAACAAAGCAAACCAGTAGTGTTGGAATCTGAATATCATGCTTTCTAAAAGATTAGAGCAATGAGGTGCAATTAAAATCCTGGGTCCCAGCCTCTTATCATGTCATGCATCTCCTCTTGCCTCGCATTTTAATGGCACCTGTTGAAAGTGTTTGCTTGTTTATCGCTCTTCTCTGTCCGTGAAGCATCCTTGCTCACGTAGCAAAAGTCAAATTCCTCCACTTCAGATGAGGAAATAAGACTTCTAAACAGAAATAATCCTCTTCAATGCAAAGTCACTTCTGGGTCCCTAAGTGGTTTTTGGATAAAACAGTTGCTCATGTAGTGGGGGGAAGCACCCTTGCACGTAGAGTTTAAAGACTGAGGGCTTGTCTACAGGTACAGAGCTACAGCCCTGATGCAGTAGCTGTAGCACTTTAGTGAAGACACTACTTTCACCTCCCCGAGGAGTGGTAGTTATGCGGCAAGAGAACCTTACCTGTGCCATAGTGCTGTCTCCTAGGCCAGACGGGTACTAGATCAGTAGAGGGCAGGGGCTGGCAACCTTTCAGAAGTGGTGGGCCGAGTCTTCATTTATTCACCCTAATTTAAGGTTTTGCGTGCCAGTAATACATTTTAATATTTTTAGAAGGTCCCTTTCTACAAGTCTATAATACAGAACTAAACTATTGCTGTATATAAAGTAAATAAGGTTTTTTAAATGTTTAAAAAACATAATTTAAAATTAAATTAAAATGCAGAGTCCCCCGGACCAGTGGCCAGGACCTGGGCAGTGCGAGTGCCCGTGAAAATCAGCTCGTGTGCCACCTTCGGCACGCATGCCTACCCCGGTATAGGGTGATCTGATGGGCGGAGATTAGGGGCTTTGTATTATATGGGCAATTTTACGCCTCCCTCCCCCAGAAAAAACGTGTCCTGGTGTTTCACAGGTGCTAGCTGGTCACCGCGGTCGGTGTAATGGTGTCGCTCAGGGTGTGGACTGTCACCCCCGCCCCGAGTGACAGAATTACAGTGTGTCTGGCTTCAATGCAGCCCCCCGGCAAGCTGCCAGGGGTGACCCCCAACAAGCGCTGTGAGGGGGGCTCATGGGGCTCGAGGGACAGTCTCACCCGCCTGTTCTCTTCGCAGCGAGCCCGCGGAGATGAGCGCTACCCGATGTTCCCAAGCCCCAGCTCCCGGAATCGTGTGATTGCAGCGCCCCGGCTTCTAGGCTCTCTTTCCTCTTCCCCTGGCGGGGGCGGGGGTGGGGGGAGCGGCTGGGACACGTGCCCGGAGCAGGACAGGCTCCAGTTCGGGCGGGCGGCAGCGGCTCTACTCAGGGGGGGCCCCCGGTTGCCATGGCAACCGTCTCGGCGCGCCCCGTGGGGCCAAGATGGCCGCCCCGCGGCGGCCCGACCGGGCTCCGCGCGCGAGAGGCGGGGTGGGAGGCGGGGCGCTTCTCGCAAGATGGCCGCCGCCTCCGCGCAGGGCGGGGCCTCTGTAGGCGGCGAGCGCTCTATGGCGGCGGCGGCGGCGGCGTGCGGGCCGGGCTGAGGCGGCTGCGCATGCGCACGCGCTCTTCTCCTGCCTCCTGAGCTGAGTGCGGCGGCGACGGGATCGGGCGGGCGGCGGTTGTGGCAGCGGGATGGGCGTGCACGTGGAGACCATCGCCCCCGGAGACGGTGAGGGGAGCGGAGCCCGGTCCCCCCCCCCCCCGCCTCGCCCCTTTCCCCCCGGTCCCAGCGCTCACGGTGTCTCTGTCTCTCCCCGCAGGGCGGACCTTCCCCAAGCGCGGACAGACCTGCGTGGTGCACTACACGGGTGAGTCCCGCGTGGGGGTGGGGGGGAGCTCCCTATAGGTTGTGCCCCGTGGGGGGGGTCGGATGGGGGCTGCCCCTGGGGGGTGCCCTATTAGACTGTACTCCGAGCGGGTGGGGGGGCTGCCCCGAAGAGGCTGCCCTATAGGCTGCCCTATAGGCTGTGCCCCCTGCGGGAGGCGGGTGGGGGCTGTCCCCGGGGGTGCCCCATAGGCTGTGGCCCCCTTGTTGGTGGGGGCTGTCCCTGGGGGGCCGTGCCCTATAGGATGTGTCTTTGGGAGGGGTTGTCCTATATGCTGTGCCAGGGGGAGGGAGGCTCAGCTCAGCATCGTGGTGTGGAGGGGCTCCACGCATTTGATGGAGCTGTGTGTGTGTGGAGGGGGGCACCAGGGTTTGTGGCTTATGGGGGAGGGGGCTGTGGGATGGGCCATTGTGTCCCCCCTCCCCCCAGTAAAGTGGGGAAGGGACATGGGGGTCAGCATTGTGGGTAGGCTGGGGGGACAGTTTGTTGCTCCGCTCTTGGAACCTGGCTGGTGCGAGGCAATGGAGAGGCCAGGAACAGGAGGAGCCTTTCCTTGGGTACGTGCCCCCCTAAGTGCTGAGACCGGCTCGCAAGAGCTGAGAGCAGACCCCCCATCGGACTGGGATACACGTTTCAGGGGTTACTATTCACTGCAGCACTTGAACGAGCCGTTGCTTTGTAGCCCAGCGTTCAGGCTGTATAACTTGAAAGGTCCTTCGCACACAGCATTCTGCTAGGGATCTTCTCATTTGGTGCTTTGCTGCATCTCTTCTGATGGGTTCTGTAGAGACAGGCGCATTTAGCAGCTCCATGTTTGGGTGTAGGTCAAATAGGAGGTGCTTTGGTGAAGTTTCTGGGTGTCCTGCTGTTTGCTTGGATCTGTGGTTTTAGCAGGAGGCCCCGTGAGTGACTTGCCCCGTCATCTTTCCCTAATGTCTCCAGTATTCTACCTTTCAGTCCAGAAGTCTGGTCCCTCTGATGGTGGAAAAGGGATAAACCTGTGGGATGGTGGTGTGGAGTTGAGTCCAAATGCTGTGTGCTGTGCTGTGGGCCCCTCTACATTACAAGTGTCAGGAACCTGATTGTAATAGGATTCCAACTTCATTGTAGGCAGGACCATAATGTGGTCAGTGGCTTGGTTGCTGTCCAAAGCTTCAGCCACAGAAGAAGGGGAAGGTCATGGAACTGTGTTTTAACTGGGTCCCAAGATACAATTGTATTTGTGCAGAGTATAAATGCCCTGAAGTGGTTGGTAGTGTCTCCTTTACACAAGAAGTCCGAGGTAGTTCTCGGAGAATCCTTTCCGTGAAGGTGCTGTTCATTCTGTGCTCTGGTCAGGTTATTATCTCTCTCTCCCCCCCGCCCCCCCCCACACTGCACTAAGCTCGTAACTAAACCCAGCCGTAAAGTCTTCCTGACAAGCAATTAAAAAAATTAAAACTGTATAGAAGGGTTGGGCTTGCTGCCCCTTGGCTCAGAACTAGCTGAGCAGACTAACCTCTCTCCACGTCTGCACGCCCTGTAGTGACAAATATTCTTGTTCCTGTCCAATCCTCATTCCTTGCCTGCTGCCTTTTAACACTCTCCATGATGTAACACTGTGCATCTGTTGGGACAAGCAAACAGCCTATTTTATCCTCTTTGGAGATCTCTTTGCCCTCCTGGTTTGAAGCCGGATTGGCTGTGATATAAAATGGCACACCACCTCAGCCAATCTGCAGCTCTCAATGCTAGGATCAGCTCTGTAGCTGTAAAGAGGGGCAGTGGGAGATGCCAGCTGTCAGTTGGTGAGCGATGGATGTTTTATGACTTGGTTGCCTGTCTCTGTTCCAGCACACCAAGTGTAGGACTCCCAGCTCATGGCCGTTCGTAGTGGTGGTGGCAGTCATTCCAAGGTCTTTCTATTGCTATAGCTTAGCCTATTAGCAATGTCTTCAGTAACTTGGTCACTTTTAAGATAAATAATCCCAGATAGTTCTCCCCTGTCTCCAGTACTCCAAACTCTGCTCTTCCTCCTGTCCTGAGGAAGGAAGGGGAGGTAGCAGTCTCCTGGGGCTGCTACTGTTTGAAGAAGAGCCACAGGTGGGATGGAGTGAGGGACACCTGGGTCCATCTCCCTCCCCCAAGCTGTGGATAGAGTGAGGGGGAAGGTTCCAGGGTAGGGTGAGGCTAGATCTGTGCTTGCTCCTGCAGGGCTGATGACTCACAACCAGACCATCTGCTTCTCCTTCCTTCCCCACTAACCTGTTAATCGGGAGCGGGGTGGGGGAGAGGAAATGGGGCTGCCTCTCTTGCTGGCAGCCCCATTTCCTCTGCCAGAAGAAGAACAAAGGGATGGCTGGCAGGCGGCCAAGTGGCTTTGCTGCATGCCAGCCCTCCCCAGCAGCATCCCCTCTCCCATCCCTATTGCTAGCCTTTACTGGCTTCTCCTTGGGACCTCTTCCTACTCCACCCCACAGATTCATTCAGGGGGCGTTGTCCCAAGGGTTTCCTTCCCTTCTCTTCTCATCCCATCCCCACTACAGATCTCAGGCTACTTTCTTAGAGATGGGCTGGTGAGTGAGTGTTGAGGCTGAGGGTTTGCTCTGAATTTTGTGGTTCCTTTTAGGTTGCATCCCCCAACTTTCTTGAGAGAACGGCAGTGAGAGACCCTGATCTGCTGAACCCCCAGGACAATGCCTGCAAAACTCTCCAATCTGCGCAGTGGCTGTTGGCTCTAATCCCCCCCTCTCCCCCCCATCCATGTGAGAGTTGGACATGTAAAAAGCAGGATGAGTCAAGGTCTGCTGTGCAGATTGGAGAGGGGACTTGTGTCCTAAATAAATGTTTCACGCAGGCACAGCTCAACTCCCTGTCCCGCTGGCAATTTAGTAATATTCCTGGAATCTAGAACAGCATAAATGGACACACTAATTTGGAGTGCATTGTATGCTGTTCCCAAAAGATACCTGAAAGGGCACAGATACGGGATTAATCCCCAAATCACAATTGTCTGCTGTGCAAACAGCTTCTACTCTTGGCAGTGAAAGAATTTCTGGTCCCAAGGTTGCATACTTTAAATGTAGCTTTCTGTAATGGCTCACAATTGCTGTATGGTAATGTGAGTCTTATTTAATTCAGAATCATTAAGTTATGGTTTTGAGGTCATTTGATTAGAAAGTTATTTTTTGTCAAATATCTATTTCTGAAACCTTTATTTCAACATAATTAAATGGGGATCTTTGAGAACAGTCTATTTAATAATATCAATGTACCTATTATGTTGAATTTGCAAAGCTAGAGAGGCTCAGGATCTCTTGCGTGGCTGTGACTAGCAAGAGCAAAGCAGCTTAGCTTAGTTGGGTGCAGGTAAACCACAGCGCTCCTGTTTCTCTTACCTATTTGGTTTCATTTTAGCATGTTCATTGAACGTGGTGACTTAGGTGAAAAGCACGTATTGCATTCGCCAGCAGTCTGTGGAGGAGAAGTCTCTCTAGGCTGCTACATAGTAAGAATGTGTTCAGGATGTTCCTCTACCAGTTCTTTAGGAATACAATGGGTGTACTGCATGTGTGGGGTGGTAGAGGGCTCTGGTCCCAGCACTTCTACAAGTGTGTGATTGTATAAAATCATCCAAACTGAGCGTTTGTGAAAGACGCTAGATTGACATCCTTGGAGCCTGATATCGCTAATCTGCAGAGTCTGTATTCGTGGGCCAGAGTGGCTGTGTTCTCCTTAGCTTCCCTACTGTGGTACCTTGACCCTCGGCCTCAAGGACCACCACTAGCAGAAAGAGGATGTTCTTGTCTCAGTGCCCATTTTGGCTTTCACCGCAGACACCTGTCCACCAGGAACTAGACCAACTCAAATATGTAACTGATCAAAATCAGCCACTCTGTTGTGGGGTAAGCAGTATTGTGCCTGTCCTTAAATATGGGGCAGGGTGATCCTGGCAATTAGACCAACCTTGAAGCTAAGAAAGCATGCTAGACCCAGCAGTCCTGTGTGTGTAATGGAAAGTAGTCTCTCTCCAACCTGTGAGGATTCTTTGCAGGGTTAGTAATGCAGTGGCTAAGGAGCCCTGCTGGGTAGAACACATTTGGGTTTTCAAAAAAGCCTTTGATAAAGTCTGTTACAAAAGGCTACTTAGGAAACTAAGTCGAGGGTGAAGTCCTCTCATGTATTAGAAACAGGTTAAGCGAAAATAGTGGGACCGAATAGCCACTTCTGAAGGTGGAAGCAGGTTAATTGTGAGGAGTCTGAAGGCTCTGTGCTCTGGCTGGTTACTAATGATCTGGATGGGGCGGAAGAATAGGATGGTAAAGCGTACTGAGGCTGCAGTTATTTTTCTCAGTTGAGACTGGAGGGGATATTGAAGAGCTAAGGTAGGCAGGAGATTGGATAACGGTGATAGGAGCGTTTACACAGTGCTGCTCATTTGGTGTCTGCACTCCAGGCTTCTGGCTGGTGGCGGTAGGCAGAGGGAGTTCTTGTTCGCTGAGGGTGAGCTGGGGGAGGGCCGGAAGGTGAAGTTTAGTGGCGGCAAATACAGGATGAGGGACACTGGAAGGGAGATGTAGGTGTCACTCTGCTGCACAGTGGCACTGAGAAAGGGGCAGTCAGGCGTGAGGCTGCACTGAGGAAGGGACAGTATCCCAGGCTGGTGGGGAAGTTGGTGGTAGCCTCGCCTGGAATACTGCAGTCCGTTTGGATCATCCACATCTCTACAGCCCGTGGCCGAAATCAGAAAAGATCAAGAGAAGGGCAGTGGATGTGGAAAAGTTTCTGTAGGAAGAGTCTAGAAACATTAGCACTGGTTAACTTAGGAGGGACAGTAGGGTGTCCCTTAATTAATAGCATCCCACTGAGCTCGTTAGGAGTTTGTTGGAATTGGTTTGAAGGTTAGAATCTGTCCATGTAGGCTGTAAACTGTTTGGGGCAGCGTCTGGCACAGTGGGTCGCTGATCCATGATTGGAACCCCAAGGTGCTGCCATAAATACAAAGCATGACACTGACTGTAGCTAGGAAGAGATTTCCCTCATGAGCATGTTATTACGTAACTGTCCATTGTGGGGTTTAACACCTTCCTTTAGCATCTGGCATTGGTCACTGACCTAACCTCAGGTATGGCTGCTGTTCTACCCAGGCTACCTCTGTTGGTCACTGCCGAGCAAGCCTGATCTTAGCTGACCTAGAGTTGGAAGGTTCCCTGCCCCTTTACCAGTCATTAGGAAATGCAGCTGGCCTGGCCGATGTGTCTCTCTTAGAGCTTTAGGATGATGTGGGCAGCAAACCACATTCTGTTCATACCTCCCACAATAAACAGTGCTGGTGCAGGAAGGTTCTTTGTTTTCCATGACATTTCTTGCAGCCTCTTCTCTTCGAGGGCTCTGTCTACTTGCTTTTCGGTTTAGGAGATGGAGGGGTCTGACACTGCTGATTCATCCAGAGGGCAGGTGGTTTTCAGGCTGTCCCTCTTCCAGCACGCTTGACCAAGAGGGCAGGGTGCTATGCAGGGGAGCTGTAGCTGGCTTGCAGATTGCATCTGGGGCCTCCTGAGCAAAGAGTAGCAGGAAACTGCCAAGTGTGTGCTGTCAGCAGTTCTTGAAGCGGAGCCAAGCACTGCTCAGAGCGGGCTGTGCTCCGGGATTCCTGGTGCAGGAGGGAGATTGCTTTCTGGATTACGTACCCTGCGGTACTAGAACAATGCCTTCTCTTTTGCACTGCACAGCAAACATAACCCCGTCTGCGAACCTTAAACTTCCTCTTGGCTCGGTTTTGCTGTCAGCAGTTTGTGCCGTGATATCACAGATCGGCCCCTCCAAAGTGGAATTGGTATGACACTCCACATCCTTAACCTACACGTCCTTAGTGGCGTGGGAACTGCCTGCCTGAGTGAACATCTCTTGCCCTGGGCCAGGCAGCCACACTTGGTCCATGGAGGTGCCTGGGCTGGCGTTGCCGGCAGGTTTGTTCTCTGTGGGGGTCCCTCGCCTTTGGAGCTCACTACACTCTCCACTTGGGTGTAGCCCAAAGCTGTTGAGTTGCAGGGCTCATCTCTTTTTTGAGGGGGAAGGGCTCTTGAAGAGGGAAACCTTGCGTGAGAGGCGATGCTAAGATGATCCTCCTGTCTCCTTTGCTCTTAGGTGTAATTAGCTGCTCTGTAACATGGCGCTTGTGGCTAGTTTTGTTCTGTGGTGGTTTCTAAAGGCGTATAGGACTCAGCTAGCGACATGGTTTGCAGTAATAGTAACACGCCAGATGCAGCACGTTAGCCTCCTGCTCAAGGGGCTGAATGAGAAACATCAAGTCCAGAGCTCGAAGAACCTGCTACAGAAGTAAATACAAATGGCACAGGAAGCAGAACTCTGCCTTTTGGGGTCGGGAGGCTACCTCCCATTGAGCAGCCTGGCTCTCTCCCATCCCGGCCATCTCGGTTGCAGGAGAGCAAAGGAGGGGGCTGGGGTTTGCTTTCCTGCTTGTGGGCTCCATTTCAGCCTCTGATTAGTTGGTGTCTTGATGCTTCGCCTCTAGCTGCTGGAAGGGATGGGTCTCTAGTTTGAGCATCTGAAGAAAAGGCATAGCTGCCTTTGCTCCTCTCCCCTTCTCTTTCTGGATGGTCCTCCACTCTGCATAACTCCAGGACCTGCTAGAGCTTTCCCAATCAGCTGCAGTGTGGAAGTGACTTGATTTTTGACAGTTGCACAGCTGCCCTGAGGCTTCCAAAGAGCAGCTGTGAAACTGACTAGCATCCTGTTAATTTTCCTCTGCCTCATGCCACAAATGTGAGCAGAGGCACTAGAGCCATGCGTTTGCGGACTCGGGAAAACACTTCATTGGGTCATATTTGGAAAGTTAAGCTCTTCAGGGCTGGGGCCACATTTCCCTGGGCACTGCCTGTTATAGCGGTGCCCTGATCCTGACTGGGGCCTCTTATGTGAGTTTAAATTCTGTAGGGAATTAGATGCCTGGCTGACCACGCCACGCATTGGCCAGGCAGGGGAGGAAGCTGTTCACTGGTGCACAGACTCTCCTGGCCTGGCCGTCGTGCACTGTACCTGAATGTAGACGGGGGGAAGTTAGGGAATAGTTTCTCCCTTTACTTCGCTACAATTTGCAGTTGGCTTGTGGGAACATCTGCTTATCTGCTCCACTGCACTAACATCATACCCAGGCCACGTGATGCTCGGCTCTGTACTGAAGTCACAAGTGTAGGGGAGAGGAAATCAGTGATCTTTGTGCCATCCCTGGTGCTGTTGGCATGCATGCTACTAGGACTATGTGCTAAAATGAGGCTGCAGGGGAGAGGAAAATAACCGTGCCTGTCCCTTTGGAGCATGAGGGGCTCCTGTGTCCTACTCATCATTAATAGAATTATGATAATTGGGGGAGGAAAGAGGACCTGGGTGGGGAGGCTTATCAGTGGGAGGGAAAGTTCTCTCCCTCTTTGTGCCCTTGCTCCAGCTGGTTGCAGCAGCACCTCCCTGGCAGCCTTGTATTTTGCTTCCTGGAGGGAGAGGGGATAGCGAAGCACTGTCCAGCCTGACCCTGTAAAACTACCAGCTTTCTGCTCCTTGCTTTGGTGCGGCATTCAGTGTGTGGCTCAAAGGACTGTGGGATTTGGGTGAGTCGCAGCAGACGGTGGCTGGTTTGTCGATCCCAGGTGCGTGAAGGCTGAGAATCGAGAGGGACTGTGTCCCTCATAAAAACAAGCAGCAACTGCTAGCTCATTGTTCCCTGGGAAAGGACAGTGTTTGGCTTGGCAGGGCTGTGCAGATGCTGACTGGCTGAGCCAGGGACCTTTAAGTTGAATTCTTTGGAGCAGTGAAGCTGCTTGCCAGGCATTGGGCACATTAGCAGTATTTGAAACTCCCTGCAGCTTGTTCCTGTGAACAAACAAAATTCCAGCGAGCACATGCCTGCCGGGAGAGAGGCTGTAGCGCTAGTGGGTGAGCCGAATGGAGCTGGACAGCACGGTGTGATAACTGTGCTTATTGCACTCAGCTCTCTGACACAGAGCGAGGCACTGAGCTCCTCTTGGCCTGGCAGCACTCAGTGCCAGCTCTCTGTACTCGCAGACAATCCCCACGATCGGCAGGCTCGCCCACGCGCTCCATGGGGAAGCGCCATTACAGATCGTGGGGCGCTGCGAGCTAGAACGGGGGCCGGGCGCTCAGTGCTTTGGTTTTCTTGCTGTTGTAAGGGGAGGGTAGTGACAGCACTTTGGGAGGCACTCTGGGAATGTTCTGTAATGGATTGTGCGAGAATGGTCTCCACATGGCACTGCGCTCCAGCCTGTTATTAAATCTGCCCGCGCAGTGCGGCACTGGCCGTCTCACACAGGTTACAAAGCGTGTGGATGACTGTAGGGCAGATTGCACTTTGTGTACCTGCCTTTGGAATGATTTTCTTTCAAATGTGCTCTGCTGCTCGGACGGCCAGGCTGTGCTGCCTCAGCATTGCTGCCCAGCGGTGAGCTAATGGGCCCCTTTTGGAAAGGCCATCTCGCTCGGTGGGGGTTTTAGTATCTCTGCCCGGCGGAAAGCTGGTTGGATTGCAGCAGGCTGACTGACAATCAGGGGATCCCTCCCAATGAGTGTGGTGGTAGCAATCCTGTTGCCTTGTTGTTTTGACATGGCCAGTCAGTGACAACCGAATGAGTGAGTGCACATAAAAATCATTCACAGATTGATCTGTCAAGGAGCAGCTCATCTTGTTGACGTCGTTTCGGGCGAGCTCCTGGGGTGCTTGCATCTCCCTTCACTGGTGTATTCACACGTGCAAGGCACTTCAGTGGTTACTGCTCCCCCAGCACCAGGCTTTGTCCATCCCCTTTCTTGCTCTTCTAGACGCAGGTCTACTCAGACCCATATCCTTGGCCCACCCATCCTCTTCCTATTTGGTTATGGCCCAAGACTCTCTGGCTGCTGTGATAACACAGCCTGAAGTAAGATGTCATTTGTTCTCCCCATGCACACAGTGCGTTTTGTCCTCTTGCCCACGGGCAGTGACTCGCTGTCTGCCCTGACTAGGGGAAATCTCTCTGGACCGTGCCCTGCTGGATGAGACAACGGATTTATTTTTCGAAGAGTGAAACAGCTTCTGTTGGGGAAAACAGATGCTTGTTTTCGAAGAACTGGGGAAAAGAGAAGTGTGGGTAATGTAGTTAATCATTACACTCCTGGTTACTCTTCAGCTTGTTTGCAGTAGCTAACTAGCCTGTTCCAGTCTGGTGCCTCTGGGTGTTGATTTCTCAGTGACCTGCTGTTAGCCGGATTTAGGGCTCCTATAGAAAGGAGACCCGTCCCTGGGCTAAAGTGCCTTGGGCATCCATTGTTGCAAACTGATAGTGTGACCCTTTAGTTTGGCTTACAGACCGCTTCATTGCCCTGCTTCGGTTTAGTGAACACAACTATTTCGTGTGCCCCTTGAGCCTGTAGTTCTGTGGCTATTCTAGGAAGCCCCATGGATTGGATTTCTTATGTTGGTGGATTCCCAGCTTGGTTCCCCTTGGAACTGGCTAGACAGTCATCTGGCTGCCTCCGGCCCCAGGTGGAGGGTTAAAGGAATGTGTGGGATGAGGACAAAGCCAATAAAATGGGATGCTGACTCCATAAGAACACCCAGTGGTGCAGAGATCACTTCTGATGCATCGTGTTCCCCAGGCTCCTCTCGTTTGTGCATCCCCCAAAGGACATAGTCCTGGGTTGGCCATTTGTGTAAGAAACTTGGCCAATGGACAAGCTCTGCTGCTCGTATAAGGCAGTGAAAGCTCGCAAGTTTCCCCAAGAAGGTCACGGAAACTCCAGGGAGCAAGGGAGGGAACTGCCAGAAGGGGAGGAAATTCCTCCTTTGCTTGTGTTCAGGAACTATATTTAGTCCCGCGGATGTTAACCTTGCTTTATCCAAAGTACCGAGGCACTCACTGTAGAGAGCTAGGTACAGGGCTGTCTTAGAAGATGGGTGTATTCAGCACCTGTAACATGTCCCTGATTCTGGCTGCAGCTTGTGAGTTCTTTGGCGCTCCAATCCAAACTTAAACAAGCCAGGGGACCCAGGACAAATACCTTGATAGGAGAGCCTCCCTTACAGCTTGTAGCAGTAGCCCAATGTGGGTGTGCTGTTCAGCACTGCCTTTCTAAATGCTCTGCCATCTCCCCCCTTGTCTGGGTGGGGTTGGTAGCGCAGGAGTCAGAAATCCTGTCACTGCACAGCTTCTTTCAGCTTTGCGGGCCTGGTTGGCATGGCAATTGGTGGTTGCAGATCTGTGGGCATAAGCGAGAGAAGAAATTTCCCTGTGCTCCTACAGCCTAACTGGGGGTTTTGATCTCATGAAGAGCAAGGCGTGATAAGGCCAGCAAGAGCAATGGTGCAGTCTGATGTGTGACATGACCCCGTCAAGAAGCTCCCGGAGATGGAAGGGCTCTTCTCCCTCCCTGCTATCGTTGTTGTTCCCATCTTCCTTCTGGGCTCCTGAGGCTTGCATGTGGCCTGACAGGTCATGTTCCTGCCATATGAGAGAGTGATACAGTCACCTGTTCTATCTGAACGTTTCTTCTCTCCATGACCTTAGCTTCTCTCCTGGCATTGCCAGCTAGAGAAGACCTAAAGTCTGGAGTTGCATTTGATTCCTTGGGTCCAGCTGCAAGTGGTGTTTGGTGGGGCTGTCTTCCCCTGGGAGCTCTGCAGTCTGGGTTGTGCATCCCATGGTGGCACCTGTACTTGAAAAGCCGCACCTTGGAGGCCACTAACTGACCTCTGCTGGGAGCCCTCCCTGATGCCGTGACTGCAGCGTTTGGGATCGGTGTCTGGTAGCCAGCACCTGCTCTTCCACACGGGTGCTCAGACTGCACCAGGGTCTGGGGGCGTGGGGTCTTTTCCATACTGTGTGTTTGATGTGTTGCTTCTCTTCTCAGGGATGCTGGAGGATGGGAAGAAGTTTGATTCCTCCCGCGACAGGAACAAGCCATTCAAGTTTGTGATGGGCAAGCAGGAGGTGATCCGCGGCTGGGAAGAAGGGGTCGCGCAGGTGTGTTGCTGGGTCCCTCCGTGTCTGTTGCGAGGGCTGTTTGGAGATGAACAGCTGAGGCTCAGAGACGTGGGAGATTCATGCTTGTGGCATGTGCTGTTCTCTTCTTCCCCCGATGCAGGATTTTAAGTGTGGGAGTAAATGTCACCTTCTGCCTCACCGCCTCCTGCGGCTGATGAGCTCAGCGGGGCTGGGCCCGCCAAGCCCTCCAGCGGGACCCTCCAGAGAGTCAGTGACTCAATCGGCGCCATCTCTCCTGCTGAATCTGCACTGAGCTAATGTCCCAGCGCAGTGCCGGGAGCCTCTGTCTCTCAGATGAGACAGACCCAAAGTGGGGCCACCGTCTCCCATACTGCCCCTCGCCTTAAAACTCTTCTTTGCTGCAGTGCCGACAAAAAACAGGACAGTGGCTGGCTGCTGGTGGGCTCAGACTTCTGCCTGTCACACTGACCTGCAGTGCCTCACTCTTTTTTCCTTGGGACTCCCCCTGTATGTCTGTATCCATCTGGCATCTCCTCTTGTACTTAGATTGTCAACTCTGTGGGGCAGGTGCTCACATTTGGTTCTGTTTCTACAGCACCTACGACGGTGGGGCCCTGGTCTGTGAGGAGGGCTCCTAGATGCTAGATAGTAAATAAATGTGTTCCTTGAAAACGGAGCCCAAGGCCCGCTGTAGGCAGGAGAGTGTAAACTGTATTGTCCTGGCCAAATTCCAGTGTGGGATCCTGGGCTCTGCCCTGCCCCCTTTGAGACCCTGCAGTTTGTTTCCTTCTTGGCATGCATCCGACGAAGTGGGTATTAGCCCACGAAAGCTGATGCTTCAATACTTTAGTTAGTCTTTAAGGTGCCACAGGACTCTTTGTCGCTTCTGCAAATCCAGACTAACACGGCTACCCCTCTGATTCTAGTTTCCTTCCTGTTGTTCCTGATTCTGCAGGGCTCAGGCTTCGCCCTGCATAAGGCAGAGTGGGTAAATAGGAAATAGTCTGTGAGCTCCCCTTTCTCAGCTCATGTGAAGGGCATCTCCTATTCCACTTCCTCTCCTGAGTGTATCACCTTAACTGAGATCTAAAAATAGGACGTGTAGCCCATTTTCAGGCTGTGCCCTTTGCTTCCCTCAAATGCTCTTCCTACTTCCTGTTTTCTACTCCCCTTTGGCTTCCTGTGCCTCTTGTTGCGTTCCCTGTGTCCGTGGCCTTGGGCTTTGCTCCTGTTCCAGGGTGTGTAACTCGGATTTGCATCCATTTCACTGTCCGTCTTCCATCTCTCTGTAACGGTGTGTCAGTCTGCCCTGTTCTTTAGTCATCTCCTCCGAGTGCGGCTGTCTCTGCACTGCTCGCCTTTCCCCGTCTGGCTGTGCCAGCACACGGAGCCAGAAGAATGACGGTATTTTCTAAAGCACCAAAGTCAAAGCCATTGACTTTCACTAGCAGCTGGGTGCCTCACTCAGTTGGGTGCTCTGGAAATTCGCACCCCTAGTACCTTACACCTAATACGATGGGGACAGATTGTGTGCTGGGGTAGGGCTTCCAGGACACCTGTGGCTTGGAGATGTAACCATCACTAGAAAACAGGAGTGCCTGTGTGTCTGTTGTCCTAATACGTCCGTGCCTAGGCAGGGGTGACAGGAGGAATCTAAGCCAAGTCAGAGATTTTCCCCCAGTCTCATTCTTCTCTTACTATTGGCTTTCTGCTGCGCTTTGCAGAGTGCTCGTGGGTGGAACGCTGAGCTATCCGCTCAGAGTGGGTGGCACAACAGGCTTCATTAGCTGCCTTTGTCCACACAGCACGTGTGAGAGTGCCCGTGTCTTTGGTTGACGTCCCACACAGCCCCCTGTCAGAGCAGAACAACTGTCGGCTGTAATGCTGGTTGAGTCAGGCACTTGGATAGTGGTGCACGTCTTCTCCAGGGTTTATGCCAACCCTCTGCAGAACTGAGGAGCCTGGCATCAAACTTACACTATCTGAGGCTGTGGGTCTTTGACTAACTGAGAATGAAGCATCTGCCATGATGCTGAATTACCTTAGGCAGAAAGGTTAGTGCCCTTAGCTAATGTATTCCCTTCTTGCAAGAATCATGGGTGCATTAATTCTGAGTAAGCGTATTCCCATGTTCGTCTGTAATCTAGTTTAAATGGAGTTTGTTCCCACAGTCACCTCCGAGATCCATCAGTAGGAGCAAGATGGAATCTGAGCACGTACCAGAGATAAGTGACTTCTCCCCCTTCTTTGTCTTCAGGAATAACCTGAGGAGGAGGATAGGGTGGATTGCAAGGGCTAATTATTAATTATCTGTATTCTCTAGTGCCTGGGAGCCATAGTCATGAATAGATGCTTCTACGTGTACTAGGTGATATACAAACCCCAAACAAAAGGCAGTCTCTGCCCCAAACAGCTTACAACCAAAGTATAAGACAAGATAACAGATCAATACAGCCAGACGGGAATACAAGGAAACAGTGAGACTTCCAGTGTGACAGGCAGTGGTCTGAGCACAGGAGCCATTGTTGTCCTTGTTCGTTGTCTAGTCACTGCATGACGTCTCTGAACGGTGGGCAGAATGCCCGTGTGCTAACATCGAGCGCTGCCCTGCGGGTAGCTGCCCTGGCTAGAACATGCTTTGTGCTATTCACCTGCTTTGGGGTTTTTGCATTCGTCTGACTTTGTTCTGTGTCTTTCCACAGATGAGTGTTGGGCAGAGAGCAAAGATGATCATCTCTCCAGATTATGCCTACGGTTCTACTGGCCACCCTGGCATCATCCCCCCAAACGCCACGCTAATTTTTGATGTGGAGCTTATGAAATTGGAATGACAGGGGGCCCCTTCCTCAACTCCCTGTTCTTGGGTAGGTGAAGGCCAGGAACTGCCTGGTGACCGCAAGCGGGAAAAGCCACTTGAACTGCATGTTTTACAGCTGGTTCTACTTATCTCAGAGGGGAAATAGCATCTGCCAGAAGAGTGTGGGGAGCAGAGGAAGGTGTTGCCTCTAGCAGGGTTTAAGGAAGTAGACTGAGCCTGCTTGTGTGTAGGGATTTGGGTGGCTTGGCCTGCTCCAAGGTGAGGCAGGGCATAGATCTGCTCCTAGCCCATTACAGCGAGTGGGGTTTCATGCTGCAGGTGTGGGAGTTAATTGCAAAAGCTGAACGTACATCAGAATGCCCCTGCTCCGATGATAACCAGGCTGTGATGGTTTTGTCTTCAAATCCTCCCATGTCCCCCAGTTACTCCTTCCAGGGATCTTGGGCTCCCGCTGCAGCCTACTTTGATGCATTGGCTCCTCTTCTCTCTCCAGCAGGTTTGGCACATGGAGGAATCCAGAATCTCAGCTTCAAGAAAAACGCACATGACTTTGTATGGAGCTTTTCCTGATATTCCACTACACTCGTTGTATAACCATATACCCTGATTGAATGTGTCCAATCACTCAGCTTTGCTTCCGACTCTTCCTCCTTGTATTGTGGTTTTATGTCTTTTAAACTATACGCCGTAAACCTCACCATTTTGGGAGGCAAATTCTTTATCTTATTTTTGTTCTGGGTGTAGATTAAGTTGTGTATGATCAAGCATTTGCCAGTAAGTACACTGATGGGCTAACCTTAGATAGGAATTGTTTGAACAAAGAAAACCAGTTTAATTTTTTGGATGCAAATATCTATTGTGTATTAAAAATACAAACTGCTGCTGCTCCAGAAGCCATAGCTGATGAGGAGCTGTTGAGGGCTGATTGACCCTGGAAAGCAGAGTGCTTCTAGGCTGATGTATTTGTTCTGTTGGCTGAAACTGGGCCCATGGGAGCGACTAGCTTCCCCCTTCCCTTCTGCCTTGTGGAAGGACAGTTTCAATGCGGTGTTGCTGCCCCAGCAGTATTTTTACTCCAGGGTGGCTGGGGCTGCCCTTACAGCTGCCCCCATCGCTGCCCAGTGACTTTTCCATCTCTTGGTTATTTTCTCTTGGATTTCAAGGACCTTTTTATCTTTAGCCATCAAAGCTCCACAACTACCTAAATTCAAGAACTTGAATTGAACTTTTTAAATTGAAGGTGCTGTTTGGGGGGAGGGGGGAGATACAAAAAGAAACCAGCCCACAAGAGAAAACCCAAACCCCAGTCGTCGTCATAATGACTCAGACCTGAGTATTCTCTACCAAAACTTGATGCTGGTCATCACAGCTCGCAGCCACCTCCCGTATGGCTCACGGCTCCTGCTCCGCTGATGTCATCCCCACTGGCCTGCCTCTGCCCCGTGTAGTAATTTTTGGTAAGAGAAATTGCCGCTGCCACTTCCTCCTCCACCACATTAAAGTGTCACGTTTTATTATTGCAATAAAATGCTTTATGCTGGCTTTTCTCAACTCCTGTGTGTCGGAGGTTTTTCGCTCGACTCTCTGCCACTTAGGCCGGCTGGCTAACAGCGCGCTGACACGGAAGCGGGGGTGTGGGGGAGGCAGCAGATCTGTGCGGACAAACAGCTGCCTTCGTTGTCTGAGGAGTGCAGAGACTTGAATAGGTGTGCCCGCTCTCTCCAGAGCAAGGCATTTGAATTCGGGATCCCGGCCCTTTAGGCTCAGAGAGGCTGAGAACTTGCCTTCAGGCTGTGAGATTCCTTGAGAGCATCAGTGACAAGGCAGCCTGCCTAAATTCACGTAATTGCATTACCATAAAGCCATTAAAAGTATCACCTTGCAGGGGGTTAGCACGGCAAATTGCCTTCACCCAGGCACCAGCCCTGCTCCAGGTAGGGAGCGTTCTAGTGCCCTGGCTGGAATGGTTTATCCCTCGGCATCACTGCAGCTCAGTGTGTTGGGCCTAGGGCTTAGCGTTCCGGTTCTCAGCACTGTGCGGGGCCCCTGGAGATGGGGTGGGGAGCAAGCCCTGTTTCTCCACGGCGGGGAAGGGTGTAGTAGAGCCTTCAGCAAGGAGCACCGGGCTCCCGAGGCCTTGCTGATTAGTGAGGACAGCAGTTGCACTCCGAAGCAGCCTGAAGCTGGGAAAGCAGAGAGCTGCTGGTGACTCTGCCCAGCTGCTAGGAAGTGGGTCCTGAGTAGGGAAGGAGATTGGCCACCCCTGCTGTGGAGAAGTTTCTGTTTGTCACAAATGCAAAATCTTTGAAGCCCCAAAGACCATCTAGTTCCCAGCCTCTGTCATCTCTCTAACAAGTGCTGTCTCTTTCCTTTGTCTCTGCCCCTCATCCCCCTTTTCTTTCCTAGTCTCCCTCCACTGTGTCCTCCTTGCCTGCGTGCTCTTCCTAATCCTCGATTACTTTTCTCTGTGCTGGACAGTGAGTCTGGCCAGATTGTGTCACTTTTAGTAAAAGCACCAAGTAGGAGCAGCTGGAAATGGAAATTGCTGCTTGTGCAAATGGAGGAAGAAAGTCGGGGGAGTGGGGGCGGGAGCAGAGACACTGCTGTACCTGTCCAGAAGGCTTACTCTGCATAGGGCTACGTAAGGAGACCTGATGCTACCATTTCTGGATGTCAGCGATACCAACGTCAAAGTTTATCGGTGGGAAGGAGATCGAGGTTACACCTTGGACTTGGGTTTAGTGGCTGTTCGGTAGCAGAACCTTTATCTCCCTGCAAGTAGATTTGCCTAGTTTCAATAACCTACTGATTGCTTAAAGCCAGCAAAGCACATGATCCAGAGTTGATTTCTTTGATAGGAGCAGAAGATTCTATCTTGAGGGTAATTCATCTAGCAAAGGACGGAATAGTCGTAATTACTAAAATGCTTCATTTAATGAATACTTCCCCCCTGGGCTTTAGATGTGAAATCATTCCCGCTTTCTGTCCGGGTTCTCTGAGTGCCTCTCACGCCCTGGTGCAAGTCCAGGGCGAGATCATTGGACGCTCTGAATTAGAGGTGCCACGTCAGGCTTTACGCTGCACGATTCTCCGTCCCAGAGCTGGGACAAGTGGAGGAGGATGCTGAGGAGTGGCGTGAGTAGGTCATGCTGTTGGCATTCTCTTGATTTGGGGCAGTAAGAACTGAGGCTGGGCAGCCTCCTGCGGCCTTAATGTTCAGGTCCCCCAAGGATCCACTTGCCAGAGCGGGAGGGAGAGACCTGAGGTTGCTCATGTAAATGGGCAGGAAGTAGTTAGTGTAAGCTGGGCCTGTGCACAGAAGCACTCTGGAGTTCACATCTAAATAGAATTCTGCACTTATGGCCCTTTATTCTCACTCTGCATGCAATGATGCTAAGTGGCGAAATTGACTGAGCTGAGCCAAATCTTAGCTTTCCCCCTTCCCCAAACCCACGACTGGGTGCTGCTTGGATCTGTTACTGGAGAGCTGGCTGTTTCTGGGCTGGGAGAGTGGTGCAAGGTCTGCTCCATAGGCAGAGTGGGAGTTTTCCCAGCACGTCCCTGCACTCAGGTGGACTCTCCCCAGCGTAATTGCTCTGAATTCCGAGTGCTACCGTTTGCGGGCATCACAGATATCAATAGCTCAGCTTATAGGATTGTCCTGTGGTGAGGAAATAGCAGTTGACCCCTTCTCAAGCTCCATCAAAGAGTGAAATAGGCAGACAACTTCTGAAGAGCTTTGCCCCAAGAGAGGGATGGAGATCTAGAGCAGCGAGCCTAAAGCCGCTCGGCCAGAAGTCAGATTTGATCCCTCACACAGGGCGTCCTCTGTCACCCTGTGACTTTGGCAGGGCAATGAATGGAGGTAGTACTTAGGGACCTGGTCCCAGGAGCCATTGATGAACTGCACTATGAGTGTGGCTCTCACGCTGCCTTGAGAAGGTGGGTAACCAGTGGCATGATGCAGCAGAGGAGACTGGGGTGCGGAGAAGTTGGGTGACTTGGTCAAGGCCACATGAGGAAGCAGTGGCACAGCTCAGCGCACTGAATCGAGCTTTCCTGAGTACCAGCTTCCTCGCCTATCCACCGGTTATCCCGCTGGCGGAGTCCCTTTGTCAGACAGCCGTTCTGTGCCTCGCCTCTAGAAATTGTCACGATTTACAGTGCCAGTGATTCAGAACTCGAGGTGGGGGGGGAGGTGTCACACTTTAAAATAGCGTCTGAGTCACTCCCTCGCCTCTCAGCTCCTACCGGTGATGATGAGATGATGATGCTGTGAGCCCTGCTGCCCTCACCGGGAAGGACTCTGGCCTGTCATTGACACCCATCATCCCCCCCAACTTTCCAAAGGCGGGAGCCGGAAATGTGGGCAGAGGCAACGGAATGGGGCTTTCTAAAGCATTGGGAGCAAAAGTGCCCATCGAGCTGCTTCCATGCCTGTGCGAATCATGCCTTGTATTAAACGTAGGGCCAGCTCCATCTTCCTCTGAGACCCAGCGCAGAGCCTGCTGTGATGGATGCCTCAGCGTGGCCCCCGCGCTGCTCTGCTGTCCAGGATGGCCGGGCTGTTCTCCCCAAGCTCCTCTCCAGGCCCAGCAGACATTTGGATCCTGGAACGGCAGTGCCGTTGCTGCTCTGCACTCCTTGTAGAAGGATCAACTCGAGGAGGGTGCGAGGCCCATGTTGAAAACCAGGCTGCAGGGTTCTTTGCTTTAATCATTAACCAGCTCCTGGCAGGGCTGCATTCTGCGGAGCCCAGCGGGCGTGTGTCTGGGCAGGCTGGCTGGACAGGTGCAGTCTGGTTTCTGGCTTTTTGGGGGGTTTATTCTGTGACCCACTGTGGCTCATTTTTAGCAGTGATAATGTAGTGTCAGGGTATTTTCCCCCAGGTTGTATCAAGCCCTGACCTCCTGCCCTTCGTGAGGCTGACTGTTAGAACGGCACCCCCGGGTGCCCCAAAGCCCAGTTCTGGATCCTCCTCGCTGTGTGTGCCAAGCAAGCGATGAGTTTTCAGGGATCCCCCCCCCCCACAGGGTGCCAGAGCCCACAGAGCAAACCACCTCCTGCTTTTCAGTCTGTTTCCCCTTCCCCCCACCCCCACCCCCTTATGTAACAAAAGCCTGAGTCACTGGGCGGTGAATCTAGCTCAATGGCACGTGTTTGACCATTTGGTGCTGAACTCTGCTCTGTCTCCATTTAGCCCGGCTGGGAAAACACAGTAACCCACTTCCTTGTTTTCGATCGGGTTTGTAAGTGACCCCTCTGGCTCGCAGCCCCAATTCCTGTGCTACTTAGCAACAGTTGCAATCGAGGCCGAGCGTCGCTACGTTAAGCAAGCGCTGGCAGTCTGTCTCAGCCGGCTGGCCCTCGCATGGATCATTTACACCCCTGGAGCCCAGGGGCCGGCTGTCCTGAGCAGAGCAGGGCAACCTCACTGCAGCTGGAAAGAAGGGGCGTCCTAGGTGACTGTTCCCCTTGGGGAGCTGTTGGGTGGGGCCTGTGCTCCCCGTGAGAGCGTGGGGGTGATTTGGGGGGAAGGGCTGCTGCACAAGGGATACACGCAGTTCCCTTCTGTGGGATGTTGTCTCCCCCTGCACCCCAGTGTCTCCAAGAGTCAGTTATGCATGGAGTGAATTTGGCCCTGGGCCTGGGGGTAAATGAAGGAGCTCGGAGGCCAAACCCCTTCCCGCACCCACCACCCACACCCGCTATTCTTCCTTGTGTGACTCAGCAGCTGCCAGTCTCCATGCTGCCCCAGCACCTCGGCTCTGGGGAAAGTCGGGCGCTCGATGCACTGCGGATGGGTTGGCCGGCAGGCCCGGCTCCCACCCAGCCACCTCTCCACAGAGCCTGTTCCTCCTGGCGTGAGGGGCTCCGGGTTCCCGTTCCCGAGTGCGGGGCCCTAGGGCTAGAGGGAGGAGAGCAACCCCCACAGGTAGCCCAGGTCGGATCCCTCCAGCACACCCCAGGGCCTCTGTCATGCCACGGCTAGTGCACTGGGGCATGGACCCTTCACGGCTCCCATCCTGCTGCTGGAGAAGCCAACAGGATTTTTTTTGGTTGGCGTCAATGCGAGCAAGCGTGGGCTCTGTGTCTGTGTACAGGGCAATCCTAATTGACCAGCCCGGCAGGTGAGAGAAAGAGGCGCCAGTTGTCCCAAGCAGTGTCCTGACTGGAGGGTGAAAGCCGAGAGCAGAAAACTCAGTGTGCCCAAGGCCTCTTCTACTCTTGCTAAAATGAGACCGGCCGCTCAGCTGCCAGGAGAGAGCAGCGAGGCCCAGCTGTATGAACTCCATTGTTGTAGCGTTTTCCGGGGCTGGGCCTCTCTGAACAGGCAGGGCCCGGGCCCGGCGACAGGATGCAGCCTGTAAGGACTTTGCATGTCCAGATGTCTCAGCAGGGTTTGTGGAGGGAGGCCTGTCTGCTTTCTGGCCTGTGGCACGTAGATTCCCACACGCTCTGTGACAGGCAGCAGCAGAGACACGACCAAGGGACTCCTTCAAAGTAGGGATGGTTTTTAATGTGCTTTCTTTAGCATGAAATAGAAATCTGTGTCCTCCCTGGTACTTCTTGGTCGTCTTCTCACTTAGTTATTGTTCCAGGCCAGCTGGGTCACTTGGACCGTCTGGTTAAAATGAATATAAATAGATAAAAAAAAATCCATTGTGTTACAAACAGAACCTCCAATTAGTAAGACATTGAAATCAGATGCACTTGCCCGCATGTAGGGGGAGTGTTTACTTTTTGCTAAGTGTGGACAATAAATAAAAAGTGATTCTATATTTTTTTAAAAAAGCCCAGTAAGGGACAAAGCCTGAAATGCATCGGAGTGTCTTTATTACTACAGCTGTTATGCTGTTGGAGAGAGAGGCAGGGTGGGCTAGTGGGTAGAGCAAGTGTCCTGGACTCAGGTTGGGTTCTAGTCCCTGTTCTGGCAATGGCCTGCCAGATGACCACAAGCCATGTCACCGCTCTCTGCCTCTGTTTCCCCATCTCTAAAACAAGGATGATATTGACCAGCTTTGTAAAGCGCTTTGAGATCCATGGATGAAAAGTTCTGTATGGCCCTGATCCTGTGAAGTCTTTGCAGGATCACAGTAGGTAAAATCTGGGTATTATCACTATCACCCAGGGGAGTATTTCCACTAGGGTCTGCATGGGTACCACACTCAGCTTGCAGGATCAAGTTACTGCCAACTCCAAGTGTTCAAAAAGCTTGGGCCAAGCCTCCTAAAATAATGAGATTTTTAAAACTAAGACCTGTGGGGTTTGTGGAGTTTTGCCTGCTGGTTTTTGAGCCTTTTCGAGCTTTTCTCTGTAGAAACGAGAGCTAGAGGGTCTCCCCTTTTCAAAACTGAAATGAAAGCTGAGAGCCGCCCACAGTCCCAGGACTCACTGGGGCGCTGGGATTTAAGAAAGATACCAAGTTTTGTACGACTCAGTGGGGAGAGGGCAACACTGTGGCCTGGTACTTTCACTGACTTCCATGAGATAACTTCCGTGGCTACCCAGACTGACTAAAGCTACACGTCTCTTGAAGTCTTTGCAGAGTCGGGCTGGGGCCTAAGTGAGCTGCAGAGGTAGGGGGAGCAGACATCCCAACTTTATATGTTTCTCTGGTAGATGGGAAGAAGTTCATTTCCCCCCCCCCACCCCATCCCCTCAAAAATGGCTCAACTCTCTTTCCCAAGACCCCAAAACTGGATCATTTCAGACCAAAAGGTTAAAGTCTGGGCAAGTTAAGATCAACCCAAAAGACGCCGTTGCAACCTTATCTGAAGCAATCCCTGTCCTCTGGCTAGAACAGAGACACTTCCTAAGCCCTGTGCAGATATTAATAAATGCATGAAAATAGCCTCTTTGTTGTAGCCCCCTTTCGAATCGCTAAGACTCTCCTAATGAAGTGCAAAAATTCCTGGTTGAGGTTCTCTGGCCTGTTGTGCCTGAAATCCAATGAGATTCTCCTGACAGTCTCTTCTGCTCATAAAAACCGATGAAACCAAAAGATGTTCAAACACTTATTTAATGGACAGGAATCTATTCCGCTGCATGAACAGCAGAGCCGGCTGGAGCGCGCTCTGAGCAGGACACGGTCCCATCTCAGGCTTCAATGACACCACCTCAACAAACGCCACCAGTGGTGTGAGGACTGACAACACACTGGGCCAATGAGACACAAGAACCTCCTTGGTTGTGTAATCCCCAGCGTGGGGCCCGTTGCCCAGCAGCTGCTATGAAGTAACCTTTTCCTGAGTGTTGCTCAGCCCAGCGTTGCTGTGGTTTCTAGCCAGGTTCACTTTCTGGCTCTGCTGCGGCAGCAGGAGACTGCAGGGGAATGGTGCACCTGGAAAATTTCCCCTTTAACTTAACTCAAGCATGGCAGGGGGGCTTCTGCAGCACTTGGCCTTGAGTGTATCGCTGCGGAGTCTGAGCCGCGCTGCAGTGCTACAAACCCAGCCGAGGGCTCGGCGGCTAACGTGTAGCCGGCCTCTCCCCGTGGCCAGAAGCAGGGCGTGTGCCCAAGGTCGGTTCAGGACGCTGTGACGTAACCCACGCGCTGCCCAGCAGGGCTTTAGGCCTTGTGCTCCGTGGGGTGGGCAGGGCTGGAGATTCAGCTACTGGCGGAGCTGGGGTTGAAGGTGCAAGGGAGGCAGCCGTAGCCGTGGGGCAGGCACAGCTGCTTCCAGCAGGGCCTGTTCAGTGTCCACTTTAATGTGAGCAATTCAGGGCTCAGGACCCATTGAAATCCCGAAGAAAACGTCCCTTCTCTTCAACTGGCATCAGGCTGGGTCCCTGCAGCCCGGGGCTCCAGCTTCATTAAGGGGCCGGGGTCACCCCTTTCCCCTCGGTGACTTTTGGATATTTTTAATCCCTTTGCTATACCCGCTGTCGTAGCATCAGCTGCGCGCCGACCAGGGCCAGGGGAACTCCGGCAGCAGTTCCCTGTGGAGTCAGCCCTGCGGTCTGGGGCTTGGCCACACTCTGACCTCGCACCGGTTTTGCCCCAGGTGGGACGCTGAGACGCCTGTGCAGGGCTACGTGTGGACACGCTTCTCTGGGCCAGCTCGGCCGCTCTAAGCTGAGTTTCAACGGTGATAAACATCTCCACGCGTCTGAATGAATGAATCTGGCCGGGTTTCTCTCACAGCCAGCCTTGAAAACGGCCCTGGCAGCAGGAAATCGAGCTGGGCTCTTTCTGGCTCAGCCAGAAACTCCTTAGGGGGAGTCCGACTGAGCGCACGGGGGTAGAAGAACGCAGCATCACCGACCCTCCTGTCACTCCTGCAGCTAGCTACGGGTTATGCTCACAGAGGCCCAGGTTACAGCCCTGGTGTTATGGAAAAAGCTTATCAGGGCTTCAGTGGCTGTGACGCTCTTCCGGGGCACTCCTTCCCATGGCTGCTGCTAAGAATAGCCCTGGCTGAGGTCCCCTCCCTCCGTGACGTTCCCGAGCCGGTGGGGCAGCATTCTTAGGCCCGCGGAGAACTGACTCCTGGCCTGTAACGCGCACAGAGGGCGTCAGGGTGATGTTGCACATGAGGGGTGGTTTTGCCAAACAACAAAGGTTCCCGCACCCCTGTTCTTGCCCCTGTTTCTGTGCTCAACACCAGGGCAGCAGAGACAATCTGGGGGCAGTTATGCCCTGACAGTTGACCCTCGCTCCGTGACCCTTTCTGATTTATGCTGCGGTTTTCTCTATGCAAAAAAATCCTCTGCGGTCTCTTCCTCACTTTGTTCAAACTAAACACACCCTTTGTAACCAAGGAGGAAGCTGATCACAAGGGGGAAGTTCATATAAAAATTTGCATTTAACCTGAGCATGAACCTTGTGTTCCCTTTGTACCTTTGAAATTCCGTGTGTGCCCAACATCCCTAGATGCCACAGAAATCCACAGCCCACCGCCCCTTTCACATCAGAGGGACCCAGACAATCCACCGTAATGAAGAGTTGTGAGGATTTCTAGGTGACAAGCACCATTACAAGGCCGTCTCAACAGGTACTGATTTGTCTTCTTGGCTTCAAAGGCCTCATAGAATCACTACGCTGGCTGTTACACTGGCTGCTGTAGTGAAGGCGTGTGATCACTCACCCAGTGGTGTCTTACCCATGTGCCCAGGTCCAGAGACAGAGCAGTGTCTAGCGGATAAGCGCAGACCTGAGTATCAGGAGTCCTGGGCTCTGTTTCTGATTCTGCCACTGACTTGTGCAGCCTTGAGTAACTCAGTTTTCCCAGCTGTAGAATGGGCTGATGAGTGCTGCCTGCAGTGGGGGTGGTGAGGATCAGTTAACATCTGTGAAGTGCCACTTAATAAAGGGAGTTGGGTACAGCTGCATCCAATACCAGCCTGGGGGCCATTCTAATGCAAAGAGGGGAGAGCAACAAAACCTACCCATTGCATTCTTGCATATACCCGCAACTGAACAAAACTATCGCATCACAGAAGGAGTGTGCGACGAGGAAGTCAATCCATTAGCTGTGCAACAGGTCACTCCCTATTCAAGCCCAAAGGTGCCAGCCCTAGGCGCTGCAGGCAAAGCATCTGGAGACTGTGCCCATCAAAGGGAAAGCCAACGTGGTAGGAGACACCCTGGCTAGAAAAGCGAGCCAAGACCTGCACCCACGGGCTAGCCACTGGCTAACCTACTGCATCAAAGTCAGGGCAGAGGGGTCCCCTGAGCTTTGCAAACAGCTCTCACCTCAGACCTGACAAACTCAGAACATCAAACACATGTCTTACAGGCTATTTATCCATAAGGAGCCATGTGTAGCTACAGAAAGCTCAGAACTTGTCAAGCGTCACAATCATTACAAGCTCTGTGTATGGGTAATATTTAAGGAGTAACATATTATACTGAATGTGTGCTTTACAGACGGGGGAAGGGAGGAAGCTGGAAATTAGACCCTGGGATAATGTGTCTCAGTGATGGCCTATTTGGGAAGGGTGGTGGGGTCACCCCATCCTTTTTAGCTGATGATGTAATGCATGGCTCAATTGCGTAGCCTTGTGCAATACAAGCATGTTCAATGGAAAAAAAAAAAAAAGGCCCGCTGCAATAACAAAAACAAGTGAAACCACTTGATGGTGGAAAAAGGAAACACACATGAAGGCAGGGGTTCGCCCTGGCTGTTTTCAGTATAACACAGAGGGAGACACACGCTGTAGCCAGTCACTAAGGCAACCCTTTGGGGAACAGGGCTGTTTTCATGGCCTTTTGGACACTGATTCCTGGGAAGCCAACCAGCTCAGCAACAAACTGAATTGGGGTGGGGCGGGGGAAAGGGGAGGGGAGGAGAGGACCTGCTTTATTAGCTAGGAAAGGGAACTATTAATAAGAGTAGGCCCCGGTTGGTGGTTTGTTTTGCATTGTGACCATTTGTTTCCACCAGGCTCTCTTGTTTCTAGTTAAAGCTTTTTTCTTTCTTAAATCCACCTACTTTTATTTGAAGTGCTCACAAGTGCAGTGTGCTCTGCCGGTCTGGTGATTCAAGACAAACCTTGTCCACTGGGTACACAGCGGGGCAGAGGGTCTGGGATTTCTGTGCATAGCCAGTGTCAGGGGCTGGATTTCACAGAGGGATGAGTCGAAGGGACACGAGGCCTGGGGTGCAGGTATTGTTAACCAGCAAGGCAGAGCCAGGGCTGGCATAGCCCAGCGGTGAAGGAGTTGCTGATAGGCTGGGGGTGGTAGGAGCTGCCACCCAGCCGAGAACAAATAAGTCTCCCACACTGTGGAGACAGGGGTAATAAGGTGACTCACAGTCTCGGGTACCCCGAGAACCGTCACAGTGTCATTTCACTGCTGAGCATTTAGACTGCTATGTAATAAATTCGTATCCAGGGACACATTGTCCCTGGCTGCAGGGCTATGACACCATCAGGCTTCGTGCTGCTGAAGCTGAGGCTGGAAGTAGCGGTGATACGCCAGGACACGGAATGAGCTCTTTAAAGCCGATGGAATTTGACGTGCGTGTCTCACCACAGGTAATTGGGCAGTCAGGCAGCGCTGGTATTACTTGCACCCGGGGTGTGTCTGTTTGTGTGGCTTGTGTCAACATTACCAGGCCACGCAACTTGCAGCCATGGCCCCAAGTGCAGATTTGGGGCCATGGTCGCTGTTCTGTTCTCATCAGGCAGGCTAAGGTACAGATCACCAGGCTGCCCCAGCCCTTGGGTTTTATCACCATCGGTGGTGCCCAGGCTGCATGACGTGCTAGACGAAGCTGGGGCGTTGTTGCCAGAGAAGACGGGGCTCTCTGGGTGTGGGGTGGCATAAGACTTTGCAACAGCTTTAAGAATGTCCCAAATGGTCACATTCAGCCGCAAAGAATTGTCAACAACTGTGCTGAAGCGCGGGAGCGAGGAGTTGTATATCATCAGCCCCCGCCTGGAGCCGAGCGGTGACTTACTCAAGGCCATACTGCAGGAGTCAGCCCTGGCCCACAGCACTAGGCCACGCTGCCTCCCTGAGGAGGCACCAGTGACGGATCTAGCCCTGGCAGATAGGCTAGGAGAAGTAACCCCCCGTGACTAGTCCTGCCTCCCAGCTGGATCTGAATCCTGGCGCCAATGGGCCAGTTTAGTTCCTGTCACCGGTGTGATACAAACTGTCTGTGCTAGAAGCAGGGCCAGGATCGTGCCCGGTTGACGCAATGCACCCAAGAGGCTGTGAGTGACTCCAGGCTCCCTGCCCGGAGCCGCCTGAGTCTCGGACCCGCGCATATTTCATGCATGCGCCTTGCGCTGGGCCTGGGGGATCCTCCAGCGTGGAGCAGGGTTGAAGCTTGGCGTCCTCTTCCCTGCACCTGCCTGTTTCCTGGGCTGCAGAATTCCTCTCTGGTGACTAGTCGTCAGCTGATGAGGTGACGCCCTGTCCAGGCAGCACCTGGGTTTTGTTGCTATTATAAAATCACAGACCTTTGGAAGAGGAAGGCAGAGTGTGCGGGAGACGAGAAACCTGCTCCAGAGCCATTCGCCCGGTAAGGAGGGACGGGACGCCCCGTCAGCAGGGGAGGGGAACTGATGTGCTGAGCGTCACCTGCCTCCCCCCACCCACCCCACCGCTCCTTCTTTGGGCTGTTTGGTTTCCTTGGGGTTTGGTAATCAAGCCCAGGTGTTTGCTGGGGGCATAGGAATGACCGGGCCTGGCTGTGGGCGCCGAGCACGGGAACGACGGGGCCCGGCCGGGGGCGCCGAGCACGGGAATGACAGGACCCGGCCGTGGGCACCGAGCACGGCAACGACGGGGCCTGGCCGTGGGCGCTGAGCACAGGAACATCCGGGCCCGGCCGTGGGTGCCGAGCACGGGAATATCTGGAGTCAAGCCTCCAACTGATGTGAATTGTCCTAGGTCCATGGACTCCAACTGAATTCTGACAATTGCCACGTATTGAAGCGGTGGCCTGAGCCCTTTGCCCGGTAGCGTTAAGTTGTCGCGGACCCTGTGAGGCGTGTGTGAAGAGAGTGCGCTTCTTTGTGCTGGGAAATTAGCCCATTCAGCTTTGGACTCTGCTTCCCTTGCTGGTTATTATCACACGTCCAAAGCTGGTGGAATGGTGCTAGAACCAGGTGGACATTTTTTTCCCTGGTATGTTTTCCATCCACCCTGGAGTCACTTTGAGGGCCCAGTCTGCTCCCACTGGAGTCCCTCAGCAGCTGACTTCTCTGGCCTCAGGCTTGAGTCTGGTGTCTCCTCCAGGATTAGTGCTAGGGCTGGGGAACATGGGAACGTGAACCCAGCTCAGCCTGGGGTCTGATTTCCAGCTGCCCTCATTGGCTGGATCCGTGAGTGGCACTGATGAATTCCTGCTACTTCTGAGCTTTCTAGCTCCAGACTCCTGGGCTCTTGAGTTTTTTAGGGGACTTCCATGGTCCAGGAGGACTGAGGTATGGCGGAGTGTGGGGCCTCAGGACCCAGGGTGGTTGTTTGCTCTCTGGCCTCCGATGTGTACTGCTGTTCGGAGATCTTGGCCCTTTTAGTGGGTGGCCATTGTCATGGTTTTTATTCCAACCGGTGACATCATTCGGGCGATCCTGCTCTTTTGGGTTGTGTTTTCAGAGCCAGGAGCAGTTTCCCAGCACTCGACCCGCCTTTGTAAGCGGGATCCCTGCTAGTGGGGACAATACAACTCCAGAGTGGGGGGAATGAAGTGACCCTCCCCTCCAGAACATCGTGTTTTGGTTTGACAAATCCCTGACTTGGGCAATTGCTGACCTGCAGGGTGGTAGTGGAACAGAAGGGAGCTGATGTCACCATGTCAATAAACTGGGCGCGGATAGCCTTTGCTATTAGATCAGCTGATAGTTTCTTAGGTAAGTGGGTGGAAAAAACCAACGCCCTGGGGCATTGAAAACCAGGCTGGCCAGCTCCCGGGGAAGAGTGACAGGCAGGGACTCAAGCTCGGAGCCGTATTTAGGTGAGTTCAATGGGCGCTGGGCACCTAGGATCTTGACCTGAGAGCCCTAGGAGCTGGTTTTTGTTCTGTAGGGTCAGAATGTGCAGGAGGCCAGATTCTTTCCAGATGTAACCAGGAGACTTGCACACATTTACACCCACTGAGAACTTGGCCCGGAATCTTTAGGGGAGGTTCCGGCTAGACTGACAGTAAAGCTGAATAACCAAGGAGTCTCCTGGATTTACCTCCCCTGCTGCCACTCTCCTTCCCTGGCTGGTTTCCCAAGCCTGCAGGATTAGGCCACAGTAGAACTAGGGGAGATTCCTCTGTTGCACTCGGTGTCAGTGTGGTCTGGGCCCCGTCTCTTGCCCTCTGTCAGTATCACTGGGGGTGGGCGAGTGGCCTGGTAAACAGCTGGTTTTTCACTTGGTTCTTTGGGGGACGCCGTCACCGTTCTCCCCTGGCTGGAAGCTCTGCACCCCCTCGGGCTAGAGTCCTAACATGGCGCTAACCCCCAGGGGGCTGCTGTAATCCCTAGCGCCCTCCTGCCATGGGGCTGGTGGCAGATGCTGCTTCCACCCGCAGGTGACAGCAGTGAGAACTTTGCCATCAGACCGTCACGTGCCATAGAAATATGCTATTGTGTGTGCCGGTGTCCCTGTCGATTCCCCATTTGTGCCTCATGTAAAGCAGAGGGAGGCTGGCCCAGTGGTTGTTAGCCTAGGATGCTGGTGACCTTGGGCAACTCACTTACAAGATCTGTGCCTCAGTTTCCCCGCTGTAAAAGAGAGATAAGAGCACTTCCCTATGGCACAGGATTGTTTTGACAATGAAAATCTTAAAGCCAGAGACGCGCGTGTGTGTGTGTGTTGCAAACACTATTTTCTTATCCTCCCCCTGACTCTTTCTCACACTCGCAGAGGGACAGATGTCACATGTGCGTAGAGAGACACCCAGTCATAAGCCCACGGGAGCACTCTGCAAGCGAAGGGTTTTTAAGGTGGGGGCAGAGCCAGGGGGTAGATAACTACATTACTCAAAATAGGAGCTGTGCCAGCCTTCTCGGGTGGGGGAGCTGCCTAGGCGAGCGAGAAAGAGAGTCCTGTCCCTTTAAGATGTTCTGGCATTAGAGCTCCTTCCCTTTGGTGCAGAAACCGATCATGTGATGCTGCAGAAACTTGGCCTGGCCCCAAAGCTGTGTCAGTTCCAGGCCTCATGTGACCAACCTGTTTGAATGGGACCTTTTCATGGGCAGTGCCTACTGACACAGGCCGCCTGTGCCCCGAGCGCCCGGTGCTGGGGTGGGGCACAGCGGTGGCGAAATCGGACTCCGAGGCAAGCTCCCGCCCCCGCGGCCTGTTGGTTATGTGGGGAGGAATGGCACAGAGGCAGCTATTCAGCCAGCAGGTCGCACCAGCTAAAGCCACAGAACGTGGGTCTTTACCAGCAAGAGGGGACGCCAGCAAAACACAGGGAATAAATGTCTGAGGCCTGACGCCATCTTGTGCAGCAGCAACCGCCTGGTTTGGCAGCGCCCCCCGGCTGGGGCTGCGGTCATTAGAATGCCATGACAGGCTGGGCCGGTGATGCTGGCGTTGAACCAAGTGCTGTGGGTCTATTCCTGGCTCTGCCACAGCCTTCCTGTGCACCCTTGGGCCAGGCCCGGCATCCCCTTCTGCCTCAGTTTCCCCACCTGGCATGCATAGCTTGCAGAACTGCTTGGAGAGGTGATATACGCGCACAAAATGAGAGCCTTGCGCCGCAAGTGGGCACAATGTGGGTTTAATTGCAGGGGGTGGCATGGGCATTGACGTGACAAGGGAAGAATATGAACCAGGCATGACTCTGACACACACACACACACACACACACACACACACACACACACACACTCTCTCTCTCTCTCTCTCTCTCTCTCTCTCTCTCTCTCTCTCTCTCTCTCTCTCTCTCGTCAGACTATCTCTGTTATGTAGCGCCAATGGTCCCATCCTATGCTCACGCCCCTCAGCTTGGTGAACCTGGTCTGAATTCTTCCTGTGGCTGCAGCCCAGAGGCAGGTGAAACATAGTGATTTGGGCTCAGGTTTTGCTTTGAGCTGGTGTATTTGAAAACTGCTGGAATTGTAGGCTGACATTTTAAGTTGCAGGAGGTGTCCTGGTCCTGCTTGCACGCTAGGGGGCGCTGTAGCAAAGAGTGCGCGAGAGAAAGAACCAGCATAAAGCAAGGCTGGGGGAGTTGCGCCTCACTGCCTAGGGAGCAGCCTGCTTTGTCTCTTTCTGGTTTTGGTTCTGGTACGTAAGGGTTCTGGAGTCTAAGACCAGACCAATGGCACCTTACAACCAGCAACACGCCAGCAAGAGCGTTTTATGTTCTGCCCTCTTGGGCTGTGTGCCAGGAACATACCACACTGGAACCTGAAACGTGGGGAACGGTACTACCCCAGCCCCAGGTGGACTGGCCCTGCAACGTGCTAACTCTGGACATTGTGTGGAGCCTGGTGTCCTGAGAGCTTGGGCCTTTCCTCGTCCCGGTACATCAGATGGTTCGGAATAAGGCTTGACAATGAATTGGGTGTGTGTAAAACCTTTGCTCTCTGGCTGCTCCAGAGCACCTGTCTCACCCTGGCATTCGCATGCTCTCTTACAGGTGATTCCTGTGGCGGAAGCAGCCATGGCAACTCTGTACCCATCACTGGAGGACATGAAGGTGGACCAAACCTTGCAGGTAAGAGGCTGGGTTCTGGATCCAGTTGACACCAAGTGCGGCTGTTGGAGCAGCTTCTGCCAAGGCTCCAGCGTGGCCCCCGCCCATGTGGAGGGGCGGTGACGTTGGGCCCTGACAGCCTTGCGCCTAGCAATGCGCTATGGCCCTTTTCAAGCCAAGGCCTCAGGCACTGAGTCAGCAGGGTTTCTCCCCCTCCTCCTCCCCACCCCGGCCTATGGTTTGGCTTCAGTGCCCAGCTTTGTCGCCCCCCCCCGCCCCGCCCCCACTCTGCCCTGAGAACGTGCGGCCCAGCCCAGCGCACGGTGCTGAAAGGGCAGGCGTGGGGTTACGCCAGTCGCCAACAAGGAGCTGGGGGATGGGGTGATAAAACGCGCCCGCCCTGCCCGCTCTCCGGGCCCACACAGTGAGGTCTGGCTTCTCTTCACAGGCCCAGGCCAATGCAGCCGCCAGGGCTCTGGCTGGGGCTGCAAAGACGTCCGAGCCAGCCAAGGCGACTGGTAAGTCCCAGCTGAGCTGCAGCCTCTCGCGGCGAGGGGCGGGTCTGAGGGACCGTCTGCTAGACCAGGAGTGCTTTCGATAGTGGGCAGGGTGCAGGGGAAGGCCCTTCTTCCTCAGTGACCAAAGGGTTAATCTCAGGCCAGGTATGGTGAGGAGGGGCTGGGAACTGGCTGCTTGGGGTGATGCAGGGGAAGGGACTGTCTGGGGAAGGGTCTGATCTTTGCCCCGGGGCTACAATCCTCAGCAGTTTGAGTGCCGGGGCGCGCCTGCCAGGGCTCCGAACAGCAACCCCGCAGTCGGGAGCGGGAGCTGTAGGGCTTCTGTCTTGCAGGGTCAGGGGGGTTCAGGGCTGCAGGACTTGGGTAACTGCCGTTCACCTCAAGGGAGGCACTCGATTCCCGTGACAGGACAGGGCCCCAGGGCTACGAGCGCCTGGGTTGGCCCCGGCGGCGCCGGTCAGCTTAGCTCTCTGAATGGACAATGTGCTTCTCTTCCCCCCCAGCCCCGCCCGTCCTGTACCCGAACCTCGCGGAGCTGGGGGATTACATGGGGCTCTCGCTCTCCAGTGAAGAGGTCCAGAAGGACCTAGCCCTGGTCCCAGCAAGTGGCAACGTAGGTATCTCTGTCTGTCCAGAGAATGTAACTGTGTCTGTCTGTCCCCTGGCTGGCACTATGCATATCCTGGGCCCCAGTAACCCACGTCTTCCTGCCCCCCCACGCCAGACACTCTGTCGCATCTCCTGGTAGGAGGGGACGGAAGCTGCAGGCCAGACCCAGGCCGGAGTCCCCTGGAAGAAGCAGCTGGTTTGGTGCCTGCTGCTTGGCCCTGGGAGAGCCAGCCTGAGTCTCACTCCCTGGCCGGCCCGTAGGGCTCTCGGGGATTAAGCTGATGCCAAACTTTGGGCTGCCCCTCGTTTCTGGGGAATGTGCCGTGTCCGTGGCTCCTGCGCAGCTTGGAAACCCGCCTTCCCGCACAGCCCCTGGCCCCCAGCCACTGGTCGATCCTGACACAACCGGGCCTTGCACTGGGCAGCTGCAGTTCTGGAGGGACGACCTTGGCTGATCCCTGGCCCACGGCTGCAGGGGGACATGCAGGCAGGGTCACCTCCCTCTTCTGCTGCCTGGCTCGACTACCAGAGAGTCTCCTGTCTCCCCTCGCCCCCCCGCTGCCCACCCCAGTGCTAGACACCGGATGCCGTCTTCCCCTCCCACTCTCATTCCACTTCTGGACCAGCTGCACTTGGGTGGGCTCACCTTGTTCATGTTCCGGTTGGATTCTCCAGCAGGCAGGGGCCCTGGTCCCCTCTTCCCAGGGTGTGCTGGTCGCCCCACTGACAGGGAACAACCTCGGGCTACGCAGGGCAGAGATCAGGCCGGGCCTGCGGGAGCTGCACCTCTGCAAGGATGAGCGTGGGAAGACTGGGCTCCAGCTGAAAAGCATCGACCAGGTGGGTTCTGAGGCCAGGGCGCACCGCTCCCCTGGGGTTCACTCGGTCCCATCGGGCCTGGTTCCTGAGCACCGAGGCTGAGATCGGGGTTAAGAACTCATACAAGGAGAAGCAGGTGCCCTGTGTGATCGTGATCTGTATGGTCTGAGGACGCACGTTGCTGTGAGATGGGGAACCAGGAGCCAAACCCCCTGGTGCCAGCCTTGTGCCAGGGTCACACTGCAATGCCCACCGTGGTCCTTTACCACTGTCACAAACCCTCACCTTGCAGCCCCAAGTCCTTCCAGCCGAGGGCTGGCCAGCATCCCTTGCTGAGCTGCTCTGCAGGCAGCTAGAGTGGGCGCCCTTGAGCGTCATCCCGGGCACAGGAGGCTTAGTGCCCCCAGTGCCACCCCTGTGTCGGTCTGACGCCTCCTCATCCCATAGGGGGTGTTCGTGCAGCTGGTTAAGGCCAACTCCCCCGCGTCCCTCGTCGGGCTGCGCTTTGGGGACCAGGTGCTGCAGATCAACGGGAAGGACTGCGCGGGCTGGAGCACAGACAAGGCCAACAGGGCCCTGAAAAAGGCCGCTCCAGAGAAAATCGTCGTGATCGTGCGAGACAGGTGAGCGGGGTGGGGGTGGGGGTGGGGGTAGGGGCACTCCGCATGCGTCCGGCTTCCTCAGTGGCGCGTCGTGTCCCGACTAACTGCCCATGTCCCGGTGCCTCCCCCAGGCCCTTCCAGCGCACGGTGACGCTGCACAAAGACAGCACAGGCCACGTGGGCTTCGTCATCAAGAAGGGGAAGATTGTTTCTCTCACCAAAGACAGCTCTGCGGCCCGGAACGGCCTCCTCATCAACCACTACCTCTGTGAGCTGAACGGGCAGAACGTCATTGGCCTGAAGGTAACGGCCCCCAACGCGATGTGCCAAGAGGGGGTGGACATGAGACGCCCCGAGACAGGTTCCTGGCCAGGAAAGGGACCCTCTTGTGACCACCCCTCACTTGGGGCCTGGTCCCTGGGGCATCTGTTGGCAGCACCGTGAGTCGGGTCAGGAGGTCCTACAGTTGAAGATTTGTCTCCCTCTAGAGAAACAGGAACTGAGTGTTATGAGAAGCTGCCGGGGGGGTTACTGATACGTCCTCATTAACTGCTGTGTTGGAGCGGTTCCTGCGGAGATCGCTGTGATGCAGTCAGACCAGACAAAGCAGCTGGGTACGGAGAAGTTTGAGGGGAAGGATTTTTAGAGCCACCCAGCCCCTGTCAGTGGGACGAGGGCCCCGAACGCCCCCTTGTGGCTTTGAAAATTTCCCCCAGACGGTTTCTTTGATTAACAGAAAAAACTTGTGGTTGGAGGTTGAAGGAAACTGATCTCGTTAAATAGGATGGAAATGAAAAGACAAATTGGAGTATTTTGCTGCAGAAAACCCTCAGTGGCTGTTTTGGTCTCTGTCTTCCCAGGCCTTCTTTTAACTGGGGACCCGCGTGGCCCCAGCACAGGGCTTGGTGGGGTGAAATAAAGTCTTTTTTCATGTCATTTAGTGGAGTTAAGTGGTGTGAGGTCAGCATGAATAAGGGCTGCGTTATGGGTGGGTTGTGGGATGTCCCTGCAGCTGCCTCTAGTGTGAGTCTTTTGGTGTTAAAGGCTGCCGGGTTAAACACATTTAAAAAAGAATCAAGGCTGACATTTTTTCATAGCTAGGTTTGCGCAGCTGTCCATGCAAATAGCCCTCTGCCCCCATGCACGCCGAACTCACACCGAGCAGGGAACTGACGGGCCCATGCTCTGGCCACGCTGCAGCTCCTTTGTACTGCAGCAGAAGCGCACCGCGGAGGGGCAGCTGTGCGTTCGCTCTGCCACGGGGGGGCCCCTGGGTCCGTGCAGGATCTAGGTCTGTAATATCGTGTTTCTCAACTCTATCCCCCCTCAAGGACAAACAAATCCTGGAGATCCTGGCTACAGCTGGTAACGCCGTCACCATCACCATCATCCCCACCGTGATCTACGAGCACATGGTCAAACGGTAGGGCCACCGGCTTCCCACATACACACAATGGCAAAGTGAGGGCCTCCTGGCCCGGCGTGTCCGCGCTGGAGGCATCTAGGAGCTCTTCAGAGTTAGAACTCAGAGCCTGGGGTCCAGCCCGAACCTGACCTGGGCCAGCCACGGCTGTGCCTTGGGGCTTTGATTACAGGCTAGCCATGCCTTCAGTGCAGCTGTGCTGGGCCCGGTTGTGCTCTGGGGCTCCGCCCTGAGCTGAAATGAACACGTCTGTGATGTGGGGCGCGTTGTCAGTCACAGGGGCTAGAGAACGGTCAGGTTAATTACTTTATTATGCCTTTCGTAGGTGCCAAAAATCCCACCCTGCCTCTGTATGGTGCTTAGCACAATGGGGGCCGCTGGCTGCTGCTGGACTCTTGCCTCTTTCCCTTTTCAGTTAAAAGGATCAAAACCCCCAAACCCACGGCGCTCCTGCAAAGGCTCACGGCTCCCTCCGCAGGCTTGGACACAGTTCAAAGCAGGGACCGTGTCATGTTCCTTTTCTGTACAGCACCGGGTGCACTCTGTACTCCAGCCATTGGGTTACCTAGTACAGTTTTTTTGGTACTGTTCATGAAGAGTCAACTCCTCCCGTTCCCCCCCTGCCCTCCGCCCAATGTCCGGTCTGTAGGCTCTGTCAAAGGGAAGGAGGTGGGTTGCTAGGTAAAGATATGGGGCAGATCCTTTGCACAAACACTTCCTAACTGATCTTTTGTCCATCTACTAACTAGGCTGTCACCTGGGAAGATCAAGTCATCCATGGACCACTCTCTTCCTGATGCTTAAAGCCAGGCACCTGGTCAGCGGGAGCTCAGAGAATCTTCCTTCCTTCCTCTTATTAAATGCAATAGATCAAAGACTTTCCTCCAGTGCCTGGGCAAACAGGTGCATCTCTGGGGGCGGGGGGATATTCTAGAGCTAAGACCAACTGTTTCCTTTAATCTTTTATTCAGTCACCCAGAGGGACTTGAGGCTTGTTTTGGCCATCGAATCGGCTGGTGCCCGAGGAGCATGGGGAGGTGGAGGTGGGGAGAGATATGGCTGTACACACACAGAAGCGAGGTGAATGGTTGCGGGGGGCCTCCCTGGTGGAGGTCATGTGATGCAACGCTTTCAAGACCCCCCTGCGCCCGAGAGCTATTTTAATAAACTAAATTAAAGCTGCTCCCGTGCGCCTGTTCTTAAACCGAGGGATGCGAGGGTAGATTTAGGAGCTAATGAATCACTCAGGTGAGTGGCCGTTGGCTCAATGGCCACTCCAGCATCAAGTGTGCCAAAACCACTGTGCCCCAGAGCCGTTTCCCATTGAAGGGTGAGCCCTGCGGCCAGCTTGCAATGCATTCACACTTGTTCCTCTTTGCACTAGTTGGGACTTGACAAGCAGTGTGGTGGGGGGGACGGACGGGACCATGGGCACAAGTTCTTCCTCAGTTAACTCCAGAGCCAGCTGCAGTGCTCCAGGCAGGCGTTTGCAGAGCAGGGCAGATCAGAGGGGGTTTGTCCCATCACAGATTAATGGGTAGAGTAGGGGAGACTAGGAAAGGCCTCAAGGCAGAAAAACAGGTGCATGTCAATACCCTCAGGCTGCTACCTAAAGGGGCGTAGTGGGGACTGAAGTCCCAACCCCATCCAGCATAAATTCCCCAGCCCTGGCCCAGAACGCTGCACTCAGCACTATCAGCAGAAGTCTTCTTCCTTTCTCCACGGGCCACTAGAGCCACTGCTGGCCTCTGCCAGCCTGAGGATCAAGGAGTTAAACTAGAAATGTCCTGTCCCCTGTCTGCTTTATCAGCCTCCCTCCTTGCCCAGTCCCTCCCTGAGACCCACACGACAGAAGGAAACGGGACCCCACCAATGCGGCTTGCCTGAAAGCCTCCCAACAAGGCACTCGGGGCATTGCTGCTTCCCCATCCCTGACTCGGGGTTGACGACTCAGGCCTGGGAGCAGAATGGACATTCTGGGTCGAGACAGCGAGTCCATGCAGCAGGCGCTCGGCCCTGACCTTAGCACTGTTTCATCACTCAGAGGCAGAGACACGTTGACAGGGGAACACCTGTGAAATGTGCGCTCCAGCCCAGCTCTTGCCAGAGCAGACGCCTACGACCTGCTACCTGGAAACAGACACGGCAGAGACCCGATGACATTTATTACATCCACCACAAACAAGGATTACAGGCCCCTGGGAACAAAAAAAGGCTACAGCTGTTAAGTTCTGTATTTAAAAAATATATAGATTTCTCTCTCAAATATAATCCTACATTGATTTCTTGGCAGAGCTTTGGATCATCTAACAGACATATACACACATTCACAAATACATTGCATGAGAGTCTTATATCCTAGCTCTAATTCCAGTGCCATTTTGAGTGGATTTTGTCTATTTCTCCCCCAAATACTTTATATTACATTCTCAAATCCAACGCTCCTTCACCCCAAGCTCCCCCGGCTGGCTACCACAGATTGAAAATCAATAGCCCACTTTTATCCTGCAACGAGCTCTTGTCTCGAAGGGCTATTGATTTGTGACAGTCCAGGCATGCTGGATACAGGTTGTCAAAGTACAAGCATGTGGCAACATCAACACACGCAGCAACACCCCCTCCCTTGCCCCCCAGAACAGTAGGGGAGGGGACGTCACCAAGGTAGCCAGCCACCTGTGGTAAAGTCTAAATAAATCTGTTTGACAGTCTGACCCAGAGGGCAAAATCCACTGGGAGGTGTACCAAAGGGATCACCCCAGATGATTAGTTTTCTGGTGAGGTCCAGCTTTAAACCGTCACAAAATAAAAACGATGACAATAAATACTTCCTCCCCCCAGCGTGTGTGGAGGAGGCGGCAGCAGGAGGGGAAACGTAAAAGAAGAACCGTTAGTTCAAGTAATCGTAAAGGTAAACGAAACCTTTGCAGCCAGATTCAGAAACACGTGTGTGCAATTCTGTACACAAGGTACATGTGCATAGTTATCACTGTGCATGCTTGTGTGTGCGTGTGTGTGTGTGTGCGCGTGTACAAAAATGCACTCATGCTATTCTGAAGCCCTGGCCCTTCGGGTCAGTCACTTCCTAGAGAAGTCAGGGGCAAGGCCACGCAAACTCAGAGCTGATTTTATGCGCTCTCAGGGCTGGACACTGCAGATAACCCAGAGCCCATTACGCACCCAAGCACTGGAGTGGACGCCAGCAGCCTTGTGCTGAACATCGAGATTGGCAGAGGAAATGGTTTGGCTGAGGCCTTGTTCTCTCTAGGCCTCAGCTGATCTAGCTCTGCAGTGAAATTTGGCTTTTAAAGGCATTTCCAGAGGCTGCCTTCACTCAAAGATGTTTTCTGTCAGCCTACGATTTAGACAAGCTGCCTCTGGAGAACAGGGCTATGCTCACTCTGTGCCCGACCTGGCCCCTCTGCCTTCTCTGTTCTGTCCCCCTCATTGAAAACAAACCACCACTCCTTGCCAGTTTCAGGCACCTTTCAGAATCAGCCCTGAAAGCTCTGTGGCGATGGGCAGCCAGATGCCCCCCTTCCGCTCCCCCGCCTGCTAGCGTCACCAAACCACTCTGACCCTGCGCTCCTATCAGACCCTCCAGTACTCAAGGGAGACGCGGCACCGGCCTGAGGAAACTCCAGCTTCTTCTTCCTACCCCAGGACGAAGAGGAGGGATGGAAGCAGAGCAACATCAAAGGAGTCGGGGGCCTTGGTTCGTCCCTGTCTGAGTGTAACCCTTAAGGACTCTGCCAGCCATGCAGACGTCAGCCTGTCATTGAAACCTGCAGCAGAGAAACTTCTACAGTGGAGCTCCCGTGTGCAAAAAGTGACATAGTGCAAAGCACAGAATGAACTTGAGGAGTTCTCACCACGGCGACCTGGGTGCATCCGTAATACTGCACAGAGACAGGGCAGCGGGCTCTGGCTGTGGAGATTCACATGAGGTATATCTGGCTTCTCTCGCTTGGCCGCTGGGCCCCTACTGGCACATCTTCCAGGAGGCAAAAAGCTTTAGAACTGGGTCAGCGAAGCAGGACTTGAACCAGCGGGTCCAAATCCCCAGGAGGGGACAAGGCTAAGAGAGTTACGTTCACGTGGTTTCCAAAGTGAGTTTGTAGGCAAGCATCTGCCCTCCCTGTCCTCTGAGCCCATCCTCTGGGGGAACGGACTCTCCCACGGGCAAAGGGAGCAGACTTGTTGCTCCACCCCTGCTCCTAGGAGGGAAGCCACGTTCTGCACCGGCTCTCACAGCAATTTAGACTAGACTCTGCTCTGCAAACCAGGAATTCAGTCCTCTCCCTGTTTATTCTGCAAAGCATGCTGGGAATGAGGACATCTATTCTAGAGAGGTACCGCCCCCACTCTAGTCCTTGTCCCTATCTCTCCTGCCCACACCTTCTTGATTTCCCCATTGTTCTCTGCACATTAAAGGGAGTTTCTCCAAGCAATGTCACTTGAGAGCTACAGCCACTTCAACCATTAACCTATGTCCTCTGAGCACCAGGCCGGGTTCTACCGGCAGGACTCCCCTCATCCTGGCAGCAGGCATCGCGTTCTCCTCTTGGGATGCAGGAACAACTGTAAGAACAAGTCTGATACAATAAAAGGCCAGCTGAGCAGCTAGCTTTCCAAATGACCCTGCCATGTCCGGAGGGAACGCCGGAAGAGGACTAGTCAGGGGAGGAAGGGTAGGGTGTAAGGGATCCATCAGTCCAGCAAAGGGTTTGCAATGCTCTTTCTCCCTAGATGGAGTGACCGTGGGTACGTCTACACAGAACAGAGTCCCATGGCACCAAGTCTCAGAGTTAGCTGACCCAGGCTCCTGTAGCAGGGTTCAGAATAGCTAGTGCAGATGTTGGGGTTGTGCTGGAGTCCGGGCTCCAATCCCTGGGGAGGGGAAGGGCTAGCGAGAATGTCAACACTGCCGTGGGAGCCTGGGTCACCTGACCTGGGCTCTGAGACTTGCTGCCGCAGGGGGCTCTGTGTAGATGCATCCTGTCTGTGCGCATCTGTGTTACACAGACTTCACTTGTGGACAGTGCAAAATCCATCAGCTACATCACCTGCTGGGCAAGTGTCCTTCAGCATGGAGGCTGGGGTGCCCCTCCCAACTCTGCTCTTCCAGAATTGGCCTTTTTTAGTCCTCAAACATCTCGGAAGCCAAAGCAAACCCCGAAGCTCATTCCCCCTGGCAAGCCTCCTGGAATTGCATATTCTAGATGAAGCAGATCAGAAGATGTCAGGTTGTCCACGTACTTCAAATAAATAAAATGAACATTTTGTGTGTCTGGAATTTACAATCAGTGGTCAAATAAATTCTGGTCGTTTCACAAAGTCGTACCTTGAAGCATGTGCAATGTGTTTGGTCGGTGGAAGAGGAGGGTTATGGCTGGGGGTTGCCACTGCTCCCCCCCACATTGCTGACAGAGCGACAGCTGATCTTCCGCAAGGAGTGCAAAGCGACCGTGCAGCACCCGCGGAGCAGTGAACTGATATTGTATATGGGCTGGCCCTGCCTCCGCTGAGTACGGCACAGCCAGGCTACCGTGGGCACTGCCGGCACCACCACGGCCAAGAGATCCACAATGAAATGGCGGCTCCAATAGCTTTTCGGCACTGTGGCTTCTTGGCTCAGCTCGGCAACGTCTTCCTCCAGGGTGCACACAACGCTCACCGACTGGCCAGTGCTAGAGAGCTGGTGCACAGCAGGGTTGTTGGTCACCAGTCCCGGGCAGCCCTCTTGCCCCTCCAGAGTCTCTGGCCCATCTCCTGTGGTCACCACTACAGTGGAGTTGGGTTCAGTCGCCATCAAGTCCATGGTCCCGGGGAAGTTTTGGGCCTGAATCTCTGAGCTGGGCACCAGGTCTTCCATTTCGGACACCCACACGGACGTGGGGCTGCCCAGACTGCAAGCCTGGGACTTCATAACCTTTTCCAGGATCGTGTCCAGGTCGGGCTGGTAATGCACAAAGTCGGTCTGGATGGCCTGCTCCTGCATGCAGCTGGCCTGCACTCCGGCCTCCACGCTGCCCTGAGAACCCAGCAGTTTCTCATAGGTGGAGCTGGTGGGAAGTCGGGATCCCAGCGTGAAGGAGCTCTGGAGAGAGCCCTCCTCCGTGCAGAACTCCACCCCTGAGGAGAGCAAGCTGCTCTGCTCCAGCAAGTCCGTCCGGCTCAGCGAGTCATCTGCAGCCACAAAGCCGCTGTCCGCCACCTCCTCCACGGACAGGGCCTGGGAGTCCCCGGCGTTCCTCTCCCCGCCGGCCTGGTCACTCAGCTTGGTGTAGGTGGAGCTGCGGGTGAGCGACCGGGCTGGAGAGCCCCCAGCTGACTCCCCGGCCCCTTCCTCCTTCACAGCCCCGTTCTGTGCTATCTCCATGCTGTGCAGCAGCGTCTCCAGCTTCTTATTCTGGATGTTGATGTCCACAAAATATTTCTGAAGGCCTTTGTCCTTCTCCAGCAGGTTGTTCTTCACGGTGTCAATCACCTGCTTCAGCTGTTTGATCTCCTTCCGGGCCTCCTTGAGTGCCAGCTGGGCCTCCACACGGTGGCACTCCTCCTCGATCCAGTCCTCCTGCATTCTCGAGAGCTGGGTCTTCAGATCCTCAATCTCGGTATCCCTGCACCAGACAGACAGACAGTCACCACCACGGCCGCTGCGGGGGCCGGTGTGACATGACCAGAGGCTGGAGTTTTGCATAGGTGTTGACGGTCCATGCTAAAAGGAGCTTGGACGTTGCATTTCTGGGGTCACTCTCTGAGGGCGATTGATTGTCCAAACCCCCACCATCACCATCTTTCTCCACTCACCTATGCAAGGACCTTCTATACAAGGAGAAGGGCAGACAAGACTTAGAGGGGTAAAAATGGTCATAAACTGAAACACAAAGTACTTTGGCACAAAATTGTTCTGTGATTAGATTGTCCAATCCCAGGTTCCCTTGGGTAGCAGCAGCATTGGGGAGGTGCGTGTGTTCAGTGGGGAAGGGGGTTAAAAAGCACACAGGGGACTTGGGGGATACTTTCGGAGGGAAGCAGAGTGGGGAACTAGCCAAATATTTCGGAAACCCTGTGACCATCTCTTACAGGGGGCCCCTTCAGATGAGAATCTTCTTAGCTCTGCTGGTTTAAACTAGTGTAAATGGTGGATTCTCTGTGACTTGAAGTCTTTAAACCATGATTTGAGGCCTTCAGTACCTCAGCCAGAGGTCAGGGGGTCTGTGACAGGAGTGGATGGGTGAGGTTCTGTGGCCTGTGATGTGCAGGAGGTCAGACTAGATGATCACAATGGTCCCCTCTGACCCTAGAGTCTATAAGTCTAGTTCACAACTCCATCTCTTTTCCTACACCGCTAAGATATTAGGTATTGGGGTGGGTGCGGGGGATTTGTTTCATATACAATCTCAATAAATATTCAGTATACAAGTAGAAATGTAAGAACACCATGGTGTACTAATATTTACTGCTCAAGAAAATCAGATCAGAGAGCCATTTGATGGAGAATGGGAGAGTCACAACCCTGCCAGGTGAAAATCATGGTCTCTGCAATCTCCATATTTTCTTTCCAGATTTGGCAAGAAACTCAAAACTGATAAAAAGAAACACTTTGTTTTACACAACTCCTGACTAACTCATGGAACTCACCGCCACAGGATGTTACTGACTGCTTAATCAGATTAGCACAAGGATTAGACATTCACGTGGATAATGAGATCATCCACAGCTACACATTTTTATCCTATATAAGGGATATAAACTCTCATGCTTCAGGGTACAAACCCATCACGAATTGCCTGCACTGGGAAAGCTGTTTCCTCTGTGGTCATAGTTGTCCACTACATGGATTCTGGGGCCCACCCCTCACCCCTAGCAGTGGATATTGGCCACTGTCAGAGACAGGGCACTACATTAGCTGGCCAGACCTGACTTGGAGGTTCCTATGTATTCCATTACAACCTTTCCGCTCCCTCATCCCCACTGGTGTTGGGACCCTCCTGTTACCTGCTCCTGCATCAGCACTTACCTGTCCTGAAGTCTCTCTTGGGTGTCCTTCAGCCGGGCTTTCAGGTGTCTAATGCAGACCTCCTTCTGCTGGAGGGGGGTCAGGTACTGCTCAGGAGTGGGGGGCTTTATCCCATGGTTATCGCTGCACAGGCTATACTTGACGGGCCGCCTAGAAAACATGACAGTCAATGATCCCACCAAGCACTCCAAGGTAAACCATCCCGACCAGGTCGGTGCCGCTCCTCACAGAGCCATTCCGCCCCGACCTCAGCTCATTCCCTCAAGTCTAGCACCGCCAGGCGCGGGAGCACAGGCTCATAGGAGCCAGGAGTCTCAAGGGAAGAAAGGCCTTTCACCAAGTAACCTTTTCCTCCTCACTTCTCAGATCCGAAGGACAAACCCTCTGGGTTACACCCTTCCCTGGACTCCAGTGAGCCATCCCAGCGTGCGCTCAGCTGAACACACCTCGGGCACCCCAGATCGGTACTGGAGAAAGGAACCGGTCTGTGCGGCTAACAGAAGACCCCCCTCAACCCTCAATCCCCAGCAGTGTAAGAGCCCCGATATTCCTAAAGTGGGACACATGGTAAGAATATTAAGAACTGCTGAATATCACATATTTTCAGGCAGAAATTAAAGCAGGCTGTGTGCTGTAACCAGACTCCCATAGGACATCCTCTGCCTAGCAAGACAGTATTTGTGCTGCAGCCCTGAGCTATGGTTGGGTTTATTATTACTAGAGCTTCCTGGGCATACAAAGCATTGTATGGACACACTGAAGACAGGCCCTTGACCACATTCAGCCGACAGTCCCGCTGCTATCAGTGGAATGGGCGATGGGGCATCTCCCTGGAGAGGGACTTCCCTTTCACCGTGGAAACACAATCATCAGAAGCAAAGGAAAGCGTTCATTACAAATGAGTTGCCTGCCCTGGTTACTGACCCATTCGGACGCTAACACTGAAGCTGGATCTAAAAGAAGGGTAGATCCTTTGCAGCGCTCTGCTAGGAGAGAGGGGAACCCGGCAGACAGCAAACACCCAATGCTCTCTGAGCGAGCCCCCATGGCAATGCAAGAGTCTAAGGGGTTTTCTAACGTGAGCCCAACGTGGGATCTCGCCCCTGGAAGACGTCACCCGGAACTGCAGATTAGAACTGGCTCGAGGCAGTCGCGTACCATGGCCACAAAGGGTCACCTGAGGGCTCTAAGGGCCAGGGTGAGCAGTTAATCATGGACTAGCTTTTGGCTCTTGCACACCTAGGTTCAAATGCTGGTGGCATCAGACACGCAAATAAAGGGGGACGGCTGCCACCTGTCCACAGCACAAAGCCACTGGACAGTGAGGCACGATTAGCCACCGCTGCTCAGGAAGGCCAGGGCTGAACTAGAAGAGGGGGTTGCTTCTTGGGATGGGAATGTATTAACCTGACTGCATGGGACTGGAACAACAGGGAGTGAACCATGGAGGAGGGTTGTGGGTCATTGCCAGAGCTACAGGAGGAAGCTGCAGACTTTGGCTGGTATCATGAGTCCATCGCTGTCCCAAGCAGTGAATTCACTCAGAAATTCAAAGCAGAACATCTATCCTAGCAGGGTACCCTGGGGCTGTGTGCGCCTCTAGAGAACCAAGGAGACTTGGGGGCCCACCTGGAATGGGCTTTGATACAGCCCCCGACCCCAAACACTGCAAACAACGAGCCATATTCTCCACTGGGGTTAATCAGCACAGCTGCCCTGAAGTCAATGGAACTGCACTCATTAACTGGGGAGCAAAGCATGGCAGTGGGGGCAGGGGGGCGGAGCAGGAAAAGTAGAAATATCTTCTCAGCTGTTACATGCCATTCCATTATCCCCTGGCCACGGTGCCGACATTTGCTCACTCCTCACGCTTCCTCTTGGATTGGCTGAGTCAAGCACGACAAGACACAAGTGATACAGCAAGGCCCAGATCCGATGAGCAGCACAAGCAGGGCGAAAAGGCATGCGACAAACCAAGCCAGCTGTGCAGTGTGTCTGCGGAGTGTTATTGCTACAGCACTGGAGAGTTGTTCCAGCAGCGGCAATGCACACAGACGACATGTAAGCAAAGAACTGGTGCCAGACAGGGAGCAGAGAGCGTAAGGCAGAGATAGTGGGGTTTCTGAGCCGCTAAGCCCTTCTCAGCAAACTCGGAGGGGGCCATACGTTTACGTATCGTGAGAAGTCGGTCAGTTTCTCCCTGAGGCGCTTGGGCCATTCATTGAGGAACCAGCGATTAGGGTTGGGAGTAGAGAAGAGGGATAGAAACGATCCATTATAGCCCTGGGACCAACGCAGCTGTCTGCAGAAAGTACCACAGCATTTCCCAGCATCTCCAGGCCAGGAATTCTACTCCCAAAGGGGAAAGAAATGCAATGGGGGCTGTGTTTAATGTTTGGGGCCATTTCATGTGCTCCATGCCAACTGTCCTTTATCTCAGAGTACAGGCAAAATTCTCCTCTTTCAACAAGTTCCCCGGTTTCCTGCTTTCCAATCCAACATCCTCCGGGCATCACAAAGGGACAACAACAACCACCTGTCGTTTCCATGGTGCTGTTTGTCCTGAAGGATCTCACCGTATGTCCCCAGGCGTGTGGGAGGGGAGCAGACAAGTGGTGCTCAGTATTCTATGCAACAGCGTGTGTGGTGGTGGGGAAGGTGACAAAGGGGAAAGCGTGCTTGGAAATCAAGGTGATGGAAGGGAAAGAGAACGGAGCAAAGAGGGGGAAATTTTTGGACAAGGACACCAGGGCAAACCCTTCCTCTGACACGCCCTACCGGCAGAATGGCTGTTCCAAACCCTCATGGTGCCATGCCTTGCCTCACTGCCCGTGCACAATTCCCGCACGCAAGCCCCAGCCCTGCAGAGATGTGATCCTATGGGACTAAGGGCTTCGAGGGATTTCAAGCCCATGGCTCACACTCTAATGCTGCTCTTTGCCAGCAGAGCCAGTGACCGGGCAAGGGCTTCCATATTCTGCAGAGCAGTCTGCTGTAGAGGCTTCCACAAACAAGACCCCCTCAGGGAAACCTCACTGAGTCACTGAAAGGCCCATGCCCCCGGATAGTCATTGGAGCAGGCGGACAAGGCTCAGGGTCTCCCCGTGGTGCTATGGACTGGCCAGCCCATGGGGACGCCTTGGGGTTACCATGGGCCTCCCTGTGGTGCTA